>CM032899.1:16073630-16076130 GCA_019176425.1 Megalops atlanticus
GTAGACTATTTTGTGATTCATTTTCATTTACTTTGCATGACATTTCAGTGCACCTGCAGTTCATCCACCAGTTACTAAGAAATTTCCGTAAACATGCTGATCACCCTACAATATTGCACCACCCCACATCATTAGGTGAGAAAGCAAACCGTCGTTGGGCAGAAAGACCCCAACATCACCCCTCCCCCAGAGGACGCTGGGTGCGAAGACCCCAGCCCATAATATCCCAGCCATGACCCTCTAGCCACCTCACAGTCTCTGGAGTACCACAGTGAAATGACATTTTCATTCGCTCTCACTCATCTGCTTGCTTTTTAGTCCACTGTTGTCTCTAAACTATTCTTTCCTTGGGTCAAGAAGTAATGTTCCAGCTTCTGGGTTTTTTTTATTCCCTGTGGCAAATGTACTCTCTGACAGTTGAAATGTACTTCATGACAATGTAATCACAAAAAATGACCTTTAACAAATGCATTTTGTTTGGCTAACTGATTGGGTAATTCTTTTGAGCAATTTCAGTCCAATTTGTTTTGCCAGTAAAGGCACTGTGTATGTTTTTGGGACCAGTGCATGTATTTCTTCTGTAATTATCTCCAAAGGTTAAAACAGCTGAACGCAAAATGCAATTGCAACCATAGAAGTGTTGTTCTAAAAGGGCAAGCCTGAGTCAGGGTCAGAGGTCACCCCGGGGTCAGGGTCTCCTGATGAGAGAAGAAACCTTTGGTGTACACCTACAGCTCAGACAAACAGATCTCCCTGGCTGGAACAGACAAGCAAGTTTACCTGCTGGGAATGCATTTTCTCCCTCTGATCCAGGGTCAGCAGGTAGAGAAGGGAATGAGGTTCAGATAGCATGTCTCAGGTCTTCGCTTCTGATCCAGGATCAGCGAGCAATGCGGAGAACAAGGTTCAGTGATTTGCAGCATAAATAGTGCTAGTCCTTTAATCCCATCTTTAATAAATCAGGACTTCAGCACTGACTGTTTCCCCAATAACAACTGTTCACCTGGAAATAGAAATTAGAAGTGGGCTGGAAATAACAAGCATTTCCAAAGCAGATCTTGTGAGGTCATCTGCTTGGTGTGTGCTTGGTATGTCCACTCAAACAGATTCCCTGTGTTTAATTTTCAAACTGTTACTTTTTATTGAATTAAAATGTTTGCTAAATTGTCAGCGTAATTAAAATGATGTCCTGATATTTAATTACTTAAACAGATACATATGTTAAGGGACAGTATATTGAAATTAATAGATTAAAGAAATCCAGTTACAGAGCAGACAGGTCACAAAACATTCTCACAATATTTGGCAAATGTTTAACTATGTTATTGTGTGAGTTAAGCTTTAGAATTACATTGTGAGAATGTACTGCATTAGCTGGACACTTCACCTGCATGTTTATATCAATTAATAATAATGCTTTTATATCTCCAAACATCATCTATTTGTTCAATTAAAATGCTCCTGGTTCATACAGTTGAATAATCTGATACATTCAGCGCCAGGTATAGCAAGACTGTATTTTGAAAAACAAAACCGAAGTCTGGTTTTATTCAAATGGGGCTCATTATATTGGATGCTGTATAATTGGAATTACTTCTAAATATATCTGGTGCTCATCTTATTGTGTTGCTGGAGACAATGGATAAGTAAAAACAAAGTTCAAAGGACCATCCAAAGGTCCAAGTGATTGAGCCTGATGTGTTGATTAAGCAATGCACAAAGCCTTATATAAAGTCCAGTTAGGTGAACAATACTGATTGTCCCGTATGGATAATTGATGCAGTATAAAAATCAACCCACGTTGTTTCTCGCATTGTTACAATTCTGAAGCAGCATTGTAAATCTGTTGTATGTTGCCATGGCAATAAGGCTTCAAGGCCTGTCCAGTATTCCTCTTCAAAAGACAAATGCATAACAGATGTTCTGGTTCAGAAGTCCTGAACCCAGTGCATTCCTCCTGATAAAAATCATATTATAAGGTTTTTTAGTCTTTAAATTATACCATATGAGAATAATACTTCAAATAACACCACTAACAAATTAGACTTAAGCCATGTGTGTTCCATCTCACTCCACACACGCACACACACACACACACACACACACACACACACACACACACACACACACACACACACACACACACACGCACACACTCATTCTCTCTTTCTTGTTCATTGAAAGCACATATCTAAATATGCCTTGAACTTCAAAACCTTGGAAGGAATAGGGAAGTACTTGATTCCTTTATCATAGGGCAACAGCCACATTGTGGTCAACACTGAGCCCGAAATGGACATGAAGTTCCTTTTTTTCCACCCTCTATATACTCTTACTAAAAATGCAGTCACCAGTGACCCAAAGAAATGACAAACTTCAACACAACATTCCTCCTGATGTAACAATTATTCAATAGACCAATCAATTTTTTATTCAGTACAGTGCCCTCAACAATCGATTTGCTACACAGTAATCATATGTGTTGTGAGTTCTCTGTTCA
>CM032899.1:16081130-16331130 GCA_019176425.1 Megalops atlanticus
TAATGTCTAAACATTAGCTTCAACAGTTTATAGGATTTAGCTACAATCAGTGTTATTCGAGGTAATGATGGCTATGCAATTCTGCTTTTCCCCTCAGCCTTTCTTGCATTAAAATTAAGAACATCTTAACGTACGAACCTACCAAACGGACAATCTGGCCCTGTTTGTTCATAAACTAACATTTATTTCATATATATTGTTACGGTATTTTGTATTGTTGTTTCGGGGTGGATTCGCATTTAACAGCCTATACAACGAAATCCGGTATATATTATAAACGATTAAATGTAGGCATTTTTTCGACATCACACCCGCAGGATATATATTTATTAAATGTGTTAGGATTCTAGATAAAGAACTACTACGATTAGTTTTTGACTATGAAACATTTCTTGCGCTATATATTTTAGTTTCTCACACAAAACTACGACAAACTCACAATGCTGTTTAAGATAACTAAACGACTTCACACTATTTAAATTAGTTATTCAGAGTTGAGGACAACCTGCAGTACAGTCTGATTAAATTTTGTCTACAATCTTCAATGCTAAGGTCCAATTATTTCAATTGTATCTCAGTTTTCTTGGACAGCACCGTACAGATCATACAGAGCCGTGGTTAACCGTTGTAAATACAGATGGGGGTGATATTCCTGACATTGACGTTTGACAAACATATTGACAAACACAATTAATTCATGTGGAAGCTGGGTGATGCTTCTTTCACAAAGATAACTCCTGGTTTCGACATAATTTTATAGACAAGGAATCAAACGCGCGACAGTGCACCACACCTTGGGCACATATATATTTCAGGGTTTTACTAATATTAAGCGAATCTATAGCGCGCTGTTAAAAATGAAAAACTTTCTCGGCCGGCTAAACGTTTGCCGGACTGCTGTTTTGGCAGCCGGGTCCTCTTTTTTTTCTCTAATGCGAAAAACCGACTTCCTAGGAAAGGGCTGCCGGAAATCTGGGCATAGCTGATAAGTCTTTAACAGCATATCCCGCTTCCCTAGCCTAAACATTAAGGGGAGCACGACCACAATCAGAGCAAGATGCAAAGAGGGCACGCAGGAGTCACGACTCGAGATTTTTCTTCAACGAGCTGAGGGAGGCACACCAGACTTTCTGTGTGGAAAAAGAAAGTACGAAAAACAAGAGGAAATATTGTTTTTTTTCTGAGGCAAAAGAGTGCATTTCATTTTTTCGTTGTTTGTGGTTGTATTTAACAAAGCTGTTTGAGACAGTAATTTTACAATGGTCTGCAAACTGCAGAGTATCTGCTTTTTTAAGGACGGATTCGCTTTCGGAATTAATGATATACATTTTAGGGGATAACAGGGAAACATTTTCCTAAAAGGAAATTATAAAGATCACCGTTATAAATGAATCCAACAAAACCTCCCTAAAATTGTTTAAATTTTGAATAGATGTTTGGATAGATGGTTGTAGCCCATATCTATCTGAAGTATGTATCTGTTTAGCTGAGGTGAAGCTGTCAGTCATTTTGGAACATATTTATACATATTCAATTTGCACACAGACGTACAATCTCCGCCTGTATGCGGAAAGCAATATATATGAGGTATACAATTTATGACAAAAATAGTAAAAAATAACATTTGAAATACACTGCTGAAAACTTCAGAACTAAACCTAAAAGAAATTAGATCTACACTTGGTGAGCCAATTTCCTTCTGCTAGCACTTTCTTTCCTGGTGTGTGTGTGTGTGTGTGTGTGTGTGTGTGTGTGTGTGTGTGTGTGTGTGTGTGTGTGTGTGTGTGTGTGTGTGTGTGGTCCTGCGATCGTGTGATCAATACTCGTGCCAGTGACGTACCAGCCGTCTCTTGGGTTTAATTAGCGGCCGGTTCTGCCCGTTCATCTTGTGATAGAGTCCGCAGGCGTTACACAGATAGTGGCCAGTGCCATCCCTCCTCCAAAGAGGGGTGGACGTAGCTCCGCAGTTAACGCACTCTCTACCCTCTGAAAACAGACACATCACACATGTATACACACCACTGATAGTGATCTGCCACAAAACATCACATGAAAACAGCTGTGGGCTCAATCCGCAATCCCATAGCAATTGTTGGCAATAACAATAACCTTCTGTATTAATAATAAAACAATACAAGTACAGTAACACACTGCGTATTGTTACATTTTGTTATATGTATTGTATTAGTCATTTGTATCAACACTCTTTTTAAGAACAAATATCCTAGAATTAATTCTTCCATACATTAGAGTGCACACATTCTGAGACGCTGAAAAGTGGCGGTCTACTGTCACACTGTGGCTATACTGTCAGGCCCTCCATTTAAACAGCTGATATTACAGTCCAAATCATGTACACCTGTTCATGACGTGGGACTGTTCCTCAGATAAATATTCTCTCAATACGTTCAATGCCTGAACAGAATGCATCACTTTCACAGTGTTAGCAACATTAAGATAATACTCGCGTTATTGTAAACTTTATAAAATCCTAATTATTATTTGTTTTCACACAACCTATCATAACGCGTGAAAAATAATAATAATAATAATAATAATAATAATAATAACTGAGATGTGTTCCAATAAATTGTTTAATTCGTTTTTAAAATTTTATATTTACAACCAGGTATCATTTTCGCAAACATGCTATTTTGATCTTTCCAATTCCCCAGCAAGAAAGCGTATAGTCCTCGTGTAATTAACAGGTGAGAGTCATGGCTGTCTAACATGTTCTGTGAAGTGTCGTTTTAGCAGGCCTACAGCCACACCACTGAAACTGAAACAACAGGATCCGGTGGTGGCTTCTCGTCACGCTAAATTATTTGAAAGCGTATATATGCCGTCGGGCTCTATGCGACAAGAATCCTGTAATTCACCGCACTTCGACAGCAGACTTTCAAACTGTTCTACTTTTTTTAAAAAACTTGAGACGGGTCACGTGTGTTCTGCTTTGTTGGTAGTGACAGGCATGCAAAGAACTTCGGTAAACTGTTTGTGCATCAGTTTTTTAAGATGATAACGCAGTGCCACACATTCCTTCATGATGAAGTGTTTCGAAAAAAAGAGACTACTTCAGATTTGTGTGTTGCGCAAAACGAGCCCCACGATTTGGTTTGTTCACCACGAAGCCTACCTGCCGCCCTGTTAAGCAGACCCGCAGGTGACCTATTTATAAAAATGTGCTTATATAGCGCAACTGTATTGGGTGGGGAAAGACGGCAGAAGGAAGCGACGACCTGAAATACAAACCAATCATAACTTTCTGTGGTATTATCTCCTGGCATTAGCTTGGATTGTTCTAGTCTTCAGTTTTAAGATGTATGAAATAAATTCAGAATAAAACATTTCACTTCAACAACGTGAACGGTTTTCAAGTTTTGCAACAGCACTACCATGAATCATTTTAAGCGTCACTAGTTCTTAGTAATAATTCAATAACCCTTACAGTGATTACACGCGCAGTTTATGTAACATTTTAGCATTGCATTCTTAGGCTGTCATGCCCCGGTCTTGGCTAGCTACAGTTTATTCATTTCAATACAGCCCGCATCCGGACTCTACCAACGTTTCTGGCGCTGAATAAACAATGCAACTGTCGCGTGCAGCAGTCTGAAAATAATTGGATTAGCTTAAACATATAAACGACGGAGAGAGACTGTCAAAGGCCAGTCACAGGGAAATGTCACTCTGGGGGAAAAAAGAAAAACACAAAACTGGAAACGAATCTCGTTCAGAGGCCTTTAAAAATCGTTGCAGTCCTACAACATGGAAGACTGGGGTCACAGTGATTTCCAACAGGCCATTTTAAAAGGAATGTTTTTATATACCGACCCCTCAGAGCCTTTCCTGGGAGTATGCTCCCATGCAGCTGCGCATCCAACATGAGATTCCGAATCACCATCTCAATGCACCATGTTCAGGTAACATTAACAGACAGATATAGCCACCATATGCATTTTCTGTTATCAGAGGAGTGCTGAAGTAAGATTTGTTCTGTTGGAAAAGGGCAATACTGTGAGTAACACATTATCAAGAAGGGTAGTACTAGGCCTACGTTTGTGTGCAGAGAAAATGAAAAAACAATGTCTCATGTATTTAACTTATCACAACATATGTTACATAAAGCCTTGTCCAAAATTCATAAATAATTATAATTTGTGCTTTGAATATAATGGTAATGGATAAATTAGAGGGAAATAAAGCACTCGCCTACCTGAACAGGACCTTGTTTTTGGTCTCGTTTTGGAACCATAACTAGAGGATGACCCACCTATCAGGGTACTTGGTGGGAAGAGGCCAGGCCCGTATTCGGGAACATAGGGAGGGTAAGTGGCGATGGGATGGTGCGTGGACGTGGCCCCCGCCCCGAGTGAGCCCATGCTCCGGCTGTGGACTGACTCCAGCTTCATGCTGTCCGCCAGGGACGCCTGGTACTTAATGCACTCTTTGTCCTCCTGGCGGCCGGAGCCACCCGAGCCCGGGGTGGACACCCCCGGGTCCGGCGAGGCGTCTTTCGGCGGGGTCGGGGGGAAGGTGAAGGGGTGGGGGCTGGAGTGACCCCCAGATAAGGAGGAGGAGGAGGCCGGCGGGTAGACGGAGAGGGACCCCGGAGAGCCGTGGTGCAGGGAGGTTTTCGGGAAGGGGCTCAGGTTCCAGGGGGACGCGCTGTGGTGCGTTCCCAGGCCTTTGCTTCCGTCCAGCCAGGACAGAGAGCCGGGGAGCAGGGGCGGACGACACACCTGGCCACCTGCAACAGGACAGGTGGAACGCCATGACAACACATTCACAGGTTCACCAGCCGATTTAGACTGTCCGTGTGTGCAAAAAGACCTATCTTTCATTGAAGGCGGTAATCTGTGCGTCAACAGTACGGATATTTAGTTATACTAGATATTTATTGTGTGCCCGTTTGCCACTTTGCTCTTTCTCACAGAAACACATGTGAGGAAGCCTAACCACTGTCACCAGAAAAACCGTTTTCATTTTGCAAACATGCCAGCTTGCGAGCACTCCAGATAATTTTTATGGGCTTGCAAAAGCCCTGCGTAGAGAATGCTTTACAGATATGTTTACTGATAGGTTTATGTTTAATATCTGCTGATACACATTAAAGACAACATTACTCCTTTTACTACACTTAATTGCATTCGACTTTCGATTCCACCGGTAAACGAAGATTTGCAGATAAATTTTGCCGAACTAATTTACGCTATTCCATTTTACTTATAAAACTTCCATTTTATATATAAATCCTTAAAACAAAACAATACATGATGGGACTACACCGTAGGTCTATCGAATACATTACTGGCAGTTTCAGTGTCAGAACCTCTGTACTCATGCATCTTCTGTCTTTGTGCTGTTTTTGTTTTAATCGAAACTAACTCAGGCGAATTCTATTGCATCTCTTCGTGCACCTCGCCACACGCTATACACTGAAAGTGGTGTTTTAGCAAGAGAGACTAAGAAGACTGTGAGCTAACAACAGGGTCATGATTCACTATTCCGTTCAGGAAGTCGTGCATATAATACATTTAAACGACAGCTCTTCCGCCTTTTTCGTTTCAGTTAAAGAGTATTTCAGTGTCATTTTCAAATAAGGTTTCATTTACACATTGCAGACATTGCATATTCATATTTTAAAATGATGACCGTTAAGAAATGAAAGTATGGAGTACCCTTTTTGCATCAAATAAGTGCACTTGGCAGTACAAGAACGGAATATTTTCTATGTTGAAATGAAATCAGTATCTTTTGCTGGCAATATTACTGCGCTCTACTATATTTGACTAATCCACACTTTATTCTTTTTCAAAGCCAAAATCCATCACACCCAATCTACGTTTTAAAACACAAATCTTCAAAAATATTGGAAAGTTATGAAACCGGCATAAAACCATAAAGGTAACCCACATCGAAACACGAGTGGTGAAGGCTCACAACAGCGTGGTGACTTTACACAGAGCGGACTCGTCGCTATTTTGTGGCAGTCGCTACTTTCAGCTCCTTTCAGCAGAATTGTGACGACATTGACATTGCTAAAAAGCGGCATTGTTTATTGAACACCTGAAAATAAGTTCAAAATTACGCGTTTACCCTTCAGCCGATTTTAAAACAAATTTTCTTAAATTTTATACCAAGTATATTTTTTTGCATGTTTTGATCAAAGAGTCAAATGTGACTTACTGTGAGGGGGAGGCGGGTATCTCTGCACGGCTCTGACGGAGTTTCCGTAATACGGGGAGACGTGATTGCCCTGTCCATCGATATTAAACAGTACATCCACATCGTCTGCGAGAGGGTACTGAGACGAGTCCATGTACGGGTGGCCGAGGCCCGGGTGATGAGAGTCGGGATGCTGCCCGGTCAGTACCGGGTGGTGGTGGCCCATCCAGCGGGGCTGATCCGCAGTTACTTCCATTGAAGACGGCAAAAGTTCATACACACAAAAATAAGTGCCTCGGCGCAAGCGAGGAAGGGAAAAGTATCTGTCCAGGCTCCAGCGAGGTTAAATCCAGGGGTTTCCCCACTTTTCAGAGGACTTTCGTTTAGTCACCTGCGGACAAATACGACAAATTGAAAGTTTCACAGTCCGTCCTGTTGTCAGAGAAATAGTTTTTTGTTGTTACTGTAATTAATTTGTACCGGCGTGAATCAATAAACACATTCATTCCCACGTGAAGTGACTACATTAATTTCTGTCGTAAAAACATTGACATACATCTATTAAATGATAGTAGTCATGCGCTGTCATATGTAAGTCCACAGTCGTATCCAGTTCCACTTTGAAGAAACTTTTCACCGCCAAAGTTTTGTGCAGAGGACGCAACAAGTTGGTGCAATGCTGTTTAGAAGCAACGTCGCTCACAGTCAATGTGAGAGTGCATACTGCCTACAGACCTCAATTAAAACTCAGCTCATATCTCTACGCTTATACGCAGCTGCGACTCTGCCTCCCTCTCCCTCTTTCCCTCTCTCTCTCTCTGGCTCTCTCTCTGAACACGCTCTCCCCCCTCTCTCTCGCTCTCTCTCTGTTTTCTTTTTTTTTTTTTTTTTACAGTGAAGGCATTCTTTCATGGTGGCGCCAGGCAGCTCAATGCTTGCAGACAGCAGTGGCGGGACGCAACTTAAGGAGGGTCGGCCAGTGTCATCGGCGGGGGAGGGGCCAACCCGCTCGGCCTAATTGAATAAAGTGGGAATTTGTGAAAGTCTTCATAGTTATTCCCCCCGCAGTGTGCATCAGCTTTGTCCGTGAAACGCGCGTGTGCATACACGCGCAAACACACACACACATATACACACACCTACTTCATTCTCTCCAGCAAGTTGCCACTGTTTTTTTTTTTCAATTTACCAACTGGGAGATTTAAGAGCGTAATAATGATGTATAACAATCCGTTACATGTTTATATAAATGCAAATGCACCGTGCATATAAATTTCGTTGTGCATTCCAGTGTTATTTAAAAATTACAGAAAAATTGTGTTGTGTATGCATGAATGCAATTATTAAATTTGGCAAGCACAGCAAAATGAACTGCATGCTTGTGTTGACATTGGTGAGATTTATGTCATTTATATTACGTTATGTTATGACGTAAAGATATTTAGATCGTTACACAGTGGGTTTGACGTAATTGAATACAAAGACGATAACCTAAAAAACTAATGACAGACGCTAATTCCCTGGAGGCCTGAACAAATTCATGTAGTGCGCCTCAAATTACTCTGCTCTGTCCCGAGAAGAGCTGCAACCCATTAGCTTTGAGAGATACACTTAAATCCTACATCCGCTAAACGTTTTAACTCAGCAAATCCTTGTAAATGTCTACAAGTGGCACTCACAACTGTTTTGAGTAGCCTCGTGGCAGCTGAGTTTAAACATATTTAAGTTCTGTTTGAGGTCGACCAAGCCTGTTGCGTAATAGCGAGAGCGAAGGCAGATCGTAACAGGACTGTAACAGGACTCAAAATAGTGACAGTGCGTCCTCTCGCGGTGACAGTCTTGTGATTCTTACGCTTGACTGGGCTGCCAAATTTGGCGACTTTCACACTCAGAGGTCCAAGGTGGGTGAGAGCATCCGCAGAGGCATGGAAACCCGGAGCACCTCGGTGTCTTTTGCTGTATTAACAGGTCTGAAAATCCACCTTCCATTGCTTTGCATTGCATTTGGGTTTTTCGCAATGTTAGACAATATTGACAAACGGCGAATAATGAATGTAAATACATCAAATGCAGCATGAAGCACTCCAGCCATTGCATTACAGCGGCGATCTGTTTCTTTAATAATCGTGACCTTAAACAACGAATTAATATACATTTACCTGATAATGCGCCTAAAAATCATTTGTGCGCCTGTGTCAGGTATAGGCATATTGCCTTGTACTTTGGTATTATTCCACTTGATTGCCCCGTAATAGGGGCTTGCCCCGTGGGGTGGTATTTAGTGTCTAATTCCCAGTTTGGCTGCCCCGTGCCCCCAGATTGACAGTATGTAATTGGGGAACAGGGGCTGCGCTTCTGATGCTGTCCGCCGCGCTCAAATGGCCAGCCTCGCCGACGCCACTGGGCGTGACGTCACCGCTAGAGTAAACAGCCAGGAAATGAAATTCGGTAGAGCGCAGTAGGGGGAGGATGTGGTGTGCGTGTGTGTGTGTGTGTGTGTGAGAGAGAGAGAGAGAGAGAGAGAGCGTGCGTGCGCGTCCGGTTTTAACGGAGCGGGCAAGTAGTTTCAGACGTCGCATTGACGTTCCCTGCATTCACTGTCCTTACGCAAAGAAATCGTTATCGCTTCTGTTAATCTGTTGCATGTGGTGACACCATCAAACGCATGAGAAAGAAAAAAAACGGAAAAACGACATTATCTTTATGTAACTATAGCAAGATCCACGGAGTAACTTGCATGGATGAACAGATGAACAGTAACGTTTTCGTGACGATTAAATCGTTTCGATTCAATCATTCCGAAAGTGTTCATCGCATTCTAGCCATAGCACGTTTAGCACGCCACGCCTCCATATTTGTGGACGATTTTAATTGGTCATCAATCCAATCCTTCATATTCTAAAGCCAGAATAAATTGTAATTACTTTGTCACATAAGACGTGGACACATAACTGACAGTCACACTGTTTTTTTTAAATGAGCCCATTTGTGTGTTTCTTAACACGTAACAACAATATATGTAAAATTATCTTGACTTCCTTTTAATACATCTGTCATGTCAGTTTGCTAAGCGATGGATGTGTCCTTCTTTAACTTTAAATAACCAAAAAAATGACATCGGTGGGTTTCACTTTAACCACACCCGACCGCATGTATTACGGTGTATGAAAAAAGAGAAGTGTTGTGATTTCAGCGATTTCAGTGATTTCAACGTAACCTTCTGTTTTTCCTCCATAGAATATCCACGAACCAGCTCTAGCGCGAGGGATTCCGAGACTAAACTTGGAGGGAAACAGTTGTACTGCCTTGCACTGAAGCACCCCTTTGTCATTGTCGAGCTGTCAGCGGCCAGGTGTAATTACCCATTGAGAAGTATTGTACGCTATTATCCCGCAAGTACGCATTGTAGGTAGCACCGTGCCGCGTGTGACGGGAAATGTGAAATCCTGATTATGTTTTTGTTTCTTGACTGGTGTCTTGCAGCTTACAGAGAACATGGAACCTCTCCCGGTAGCCGCTTCCCCAGCCGTAATGTTAGCATAGTTTGTTAAACGAGGGGAATTGGATGTTCTTTATAATCCCTCCCAGTGTCACAACAAAGGAAGATGCTCGGGGATATCAGATACAGATTACACACACATGCACGCACGCACACGCACGCACACACACACACACACACACGCACACACACGTATTCAGTTATTTGAAGAAGTGCGCACTTAAACCTGCGTATAGTGAAAACCGAAGCCCCAAAATAGATGTGATATCATGTCTGCAGTTCGGGCATTGCATTCCCCCCGCAAGGCAATTAGGTTACCTGATTCATACATTAAACGTACCCAGAACCGCCCGGTGATAGGTGAACAGAGATAAGGGAGATACATTTTGAATGATTTTGTTAGGCTACCCTGATTAAAATCGGTAAACATGTCAGTGTGGGAGCAAATCTGATTCTTTATTGGTTTACATCAAATGTCTAACGGGTGACTGTCCACGTTTCATTCATTCCTATTTTATTCATTCTTATCTCTATCCTTTGATTATTATATCATCTTCCTTGGATTAATTGGAATAAATCAGTAAATGCCATTATTATTATTATTATTATTATTATTATTATTATTATTATTATTATTATTATTATTATTATTATTACACAGTGTAATATATTCAGCAAGGAAACTGATGTGTTATAGTTTTAATTTTAAAAATGCAGGTGTTACTATTTTTGTTCTAAAAATGTCTCTCATGACTCATTATCACATCACGAAGACAGTAAAAATATTATGCAAACTATCGTGACAGATATATTTCGGGAAAATGAAACTGGCACTTTAATCAAAGCGATGGCGTTTGGATTATGTTACTTTGGCTGGATTTTGATGTTACAAATGTTACAGAAATAAAGGCGATGCGCGGCAGTCACTTCATCAATTTAAAAACGGTATTTTTATCGTGAAAAAGAAAAGGGCTGCGAATGAGAGAAAAAGGTAGAATGTGTGTAATTACAATGCAAGAAAAAAATAAACAATTTGGAAATTAAAGATTGACTGTTTAGTATGATGTATGTAGAATTTTTTAGTAAAGTGTATTGAATAAGACGTGAAAAACAGAAGGCAGAAAAACGCAGGCCTTCATCACCTTTTCTCTTTAGAACTGATGATAATGGCAACGTACACTGGGGAGTGGCATTGCAGAATTTAAAATGACAGGTTCACGTGATGTGATTTTTTTTTTGTTTGCTTGTTTTTTTTTAACAACTAGTCACGTGAAAGGGAATCAGACAGCACAAAATAAGGTGTGAATCAATTATTCTCTCATTTCACTGAAAAGATTCTATGGGAAAAAGATATACTCTTATGGATGATAAACCAACAATCAAACTTTCGATTGCGTTCTGTCGACTTGCTTTTATAGGAAACAATGAGTATGGTATTTATAACAATAATAACGACAATAACAGCAGTAATATGTAAACATGGCTGATGCGTAATTATGGGGGCAATTTAAATCGATAATGTAATAGTTTTCCGTTAAGAATAAAGATGGCTTTAAGTGCACTTAAGGTTAGTCTACTGAAAGGCCTCGCTGCACAGGGTCTGAAACCGTTACTGCAATAGACGACTTTCGGGTACGGGTGACTAATATATCTTAGGGTGTTCAAATCCTTTCAAGAATGAAAGGTGATTTTATTACTAAAACCTAACGCACGGTGAGCCAGCTTTGCGTTCTGATTCTTAGAATCTGAACGGGGGCGCAAAATTCTTCCGTGCGCGCGTGGAACTTGAAATGAGGTGTTCTTCTTGGAACGATCCAAAGACATGACAGAAGTGCATTTTAAAACAACGAGCTTAACACACTTCTTCAGCCCGAATGAAACAATGTACAGCAAAATCAGACCTCCTCTCCTTTTTTTACCCACGGAGAGAGCAGTGCTTATCTGAGAGTCTACTTTTGACCTCAGTCTTGATTAAGATGACGGACTTTTCATTGTCTGTAGGAATTACTGGGTGACCTCCTCATTTCCTTGTAAAATAAATGCAGTACTTGTTTTTTTTTTTAATCAATTATCAGTCTAACCAAATTATTATCTTAAAAAGTAAATTACGCAAAATCGCTAAACCGCAAAATCACACATTGCATGGGCATTTACATTTAGCATCAGTAAAAAAGAACAACCCATAAATTATCATTACAAATTAAAGGCGGCCATTTAATAATCAGTAAAATATTCTAACAGATCCAGTGTGTTATGGAATTTGTAGAATACAGGAGCAGATTTCGTCCTTAATATTAAAACGTTCAGCTATTGATAAAGGGCTGGTTTACACCCTGGCGTCGCCATCTACTGCAACTGTTCAAAATGTATCGGCTTAAATAGGTGTAATTCCGTCCGCTCTGATCACTGCATACAAATAGATTTATCCACTATAAAACCTTATTTCTGATGTTTTTAATTTCTTTCATTTTTGCCGGAACATCAACTTCGCTTATACTGAAGACAAACCGACCGCAAAAAAATGAAAATAAAAATGAAATTAAATGAATTCAAACCGGATCAAAAAAGCCACATCATTTCATGTCTCAGTTCGAGCTAACCTGGTCAAATTCTCAGGTTAAAAACTCAGCTAACATACTCCCAGGTTCAAATTGATCATAGGCCTATGTTATATAAACCCGTGGTATTTAGGATTTCAGAGAAACTATCAAGGACAATTTCTAAAAAAAAAAAAAAAACCACAGCGTGTCTGGTGCCATAAACACAACCGTAATTTCGAAAAGTGTTCGTGGAAGAAAAAATGCAATCATTGTGTAGGCTACGCAACGCAATCACACGAATCGTTGAGAAACTGACCCTATGAATTTGCAGAAACAAAAATCCAAGTTTCAGACATAAAGAAACAACGCCGATATTTGGAACGCACCCCCGGAGGCTTGTGCGAATTAGCCGTTTATTTCAGTTCTCAGAGACACGGAGTGATAAATACAGAGGTAACAATGTACAATAGAATAATCGGCCTCCCTCTTTGTGTAGTGAAAAAACGGGTCTACGCCTTTATTTCAACGAAATTTTACAAGAAGCATTTCGTGATACTTTTGAAACACCGTCACATAGGTACTTATCAATACATTAATCAGAAGAGCTAGTCAGTGACAGTAGAGACATACTCAGGAGACAATTCGGTACACTACACACTTAAGAGTTGTGCTCTGTATGGATAGACAGGGATGCGCAAAAAAAATCGAAATGTTTACTGACCTGTGGAGCAAAGGTTGAATAGTGTCTTTTTTCCGGGCGGCTGTCGATGTGAAGGCGAAATGACACGGCGACTGAAGCGCTGACGGCATTTAGAACGCGCAGTGGCGAAGGAAAAACCTGGTCCTCTTTCCCCCCCAACCCACAGACAGGCGCAGACCAGGCAAGGCACCCACTTACTGCACTTACTGTATACTATATCATAGCTCTTCCGGGTCGGTGTGCGTGGAGGAAAACACACTTCACTAAAGCCATAACGAACAACACTAGAATTTTATTGAGCCATTTTTATACGTAAGGAGGACAACGGAAGATAAACGATGAAGGATAGCGCATTTCTATATTAAAAAACGTGTTGGCATAAACAAGGGTCCAATCTGCGCTTAACAGGCATATCGATAGTGTGAGAATAAAACTGTGTTTGTTCCGGCATGTATGGTTATCTGATCGTGTGTATGCTGATATTCCGAACGCTTTCGTTTTATGTTGTCTGTGTGTTTGAGTTTCATGACATAAACGAGGGGTTGACCTTAAACAGTTTTTACGGGTTTATAAAGCTCTGTCGCTCTCTTGCACGTAGATATATCCTCATTCACAGTTCGTAAGAAAAGTTCACATATTCTCATTCACAAAGTAAGAATATGCATCTGTCAAAGTGATTATTAACAGCATCATGTGCTATACTATTTTATTATTATTTGGTGTGCGTCCCCTAAATACTAAGGCAAAGCATTTCTGTGTACAGCAATGACATATAAAACATTTAAATAACATATCGTAACAGTTAAATCATAGAGGGTTCCTACATTTAGAGGGAATTCGTAGGATTTGCCATGCGTTTGGAAATAAGCTTCCTCGGTCCTTTTATTTTTGAAACAGCCATGTCAACACTGTCAGTTTAGTGCTCATGTCAATTCAGTGAATGCGAGCAAAACAGTGATAGAAAACACGACACATGTTTTTCACAGCACAAACACTGGTTTGCTAGCACCGAAGCAATTCAATGTCCATAATGCATGAATGAAATGTGTTTATTTCAGATACGGCATTAACCGAATTCATTGGAAACAGGAGCCATCCTTTGACGCGATTCCTTTAAAACTGCACCTGAACAATACGAGCGACGGCTTCTTCCTGCCTTGGGAAAAATCATTATGCTGACGTCATCCGCTCGGTTTTTCTCACGTCGCACTGTGACTCTCCGACAGAAGGATGCACACTGATCACACCAATATCTGTCATTGGAAAACAAATTCAATTAAGGATGTTTCAGAAATGTAAGATAATTGGCGGGAAACGTCTCTCTGTAAACTTACAGGAGCGGCGAGCCAAATTATGTCTCTTAGAATGAATAATTCAATGTTTCCAGGGCAACGGGAGCTTTCATTTATAGAA
The DNA here is from genome assembly GCA_019176425.1 of Megalops atlanticus. Taxonomy (NCBI): domain Eukaryota; kingdom Metazoa; phylum Chordata; class Actinopteri; order Elopiformes; family Megalopidae; genus Megalops; species Megalops atlanticus. Next base: position 16,095,451 of record CM032899.1, read on the forward strand.
TTAGTATTTCAATATTTTTAATAGAATTAGGTTAGAGCACGTCCGGAAGATAATTTAATAAGCTGCCTTACATGTAAATAAAGTGCTTATTAGAAAATAAACGCCCTCGTCATTTTAATATAAAGGTGTAGATAATATGCGAATATGACAAATAAGCATATTGATGCCTTTGATATAATAAAACACAAAGGTGAAATCAGAGAATATTCCACAGATGATTATAACATATTATGTGTACAATAATAAAGATTAGTTCAGTGTGCAAAAGGTCTCCCAAATTAATTCATTTGATCCATTCCAGGGAACAGAACTAAACATGGAATCTCTTTAATTACGCATCTTCTCTTCTGATATCAGTTCGATGAAATTCCGGCAAAATATACTATAATCTATCCTGTTTTAGAGTTAATTCATCTACAAAGGGATTCGGCGTTAATATGGAATACATTCTTTTGTGGAAGATATTTAGGCTATGCACACAATGTGTAACAGTGTTTGCAACAATACTCCACAATCATGTAATTTTATTTTCAACGATGAAAACTGGTTAAGGATGGCCAAGTCCAATGTCAGACATTTGCTTGCCTTCTAGTAATGACAAAGAATTGCGTGATTTATGTAGGAATTGACGTGAGCCCTCGCGTGACAGTATGAATTCACAGCCAAGTGGAAAAACCGTCAGTTTAATGCTGCGAGCTTAGGATTTATGCGTCTAATTTACTTATTTATGCTTCACTATTTATAACCAGGAATCTTATCTACAGATAGACTGAGGGATTATGATACGCATTTTAATGTAGTTCCCAAGCCGATCAATTTGCGGCGTATCCACATAACCGCTTGTCCTGTTCAAACGATTTGAATGTGGTGTTGAGGATAATTGTTCGATTCTATACCTTCACGTTCGGTTTCACTTTACCACAGTAATTTATCGCCCTTTTGCAATCCAGCGCTTCGAGATAAGTCGCGTGCGTAGATTTTAATCGACATTAGTCACAAGTTTGTTTTATTCTTATCATTTTCGACCCTTGACAGTAATATAGAAACTATTTATATATATTCGTGTCTTTAACCTGTTTATCTCGTTTAAATCTGCAATCACACCTTAATTCGTCCATTTCTATAGCGGTCATTCTAAAACAAATGTCTCCATTTTCAACTTTCCTTCGTTTTCCTTCACCAACAGAAACACCTCTGGCTTTTTAAAGCGTGATGATGGCAGAAGCGCTCAATATTAATCAAATCTCGCATGACCGCAACGATCTGGCTCCGATTTCTAAACGTATTTTATTATTTCCATGCCACGTATCCGAGCTGCTTGGGTGTTTTTTTACGGCGTTTTCTTCCTTGGACTTTATTTTAAAATATTAGGCAGAGGTGGGGGGGAATTATAAACGACTCGGCGCTTATCTGCTCCCCTCACGTGCCCAGGATCACAGAGGTTGATTAAGAAAGAAGTCACAGCCAGCGTTGGATTCGTAATGATTTGGAATAATGAATCCTTATCTCCCCGCGCCAGATTATCAGCCTTTCAGCTCGCGATGTTTTGTTACATGGGATAATTTATTGCATCTAATACATCACAATGAATCTGATGGTGGAAGGCGATGGCCAATGTTGTGGGAGAAGGCGCTTTTTATATCCCGGGGCAGCGAAATGCCTTTACGATTTTTAATTGGTTAAATATATGGGGATCTGATAAAAAAAGCAGAAGGTATAATCTTGCCTCCTAGTGTTCCTCCACCGCACTGCTCCGTAATTAGTGTGTCAGTTTCAACCTGAAATTAACAAGATCGACCTGCCTTCGCCGTCTCCGCTGGTGGAGACAGCGAGGTCCCCGGTTTTCACATTATGTATTTTCCACGAAGAGGAGATAATTAATCATGAACGCCGAAACGATGCAGTAAAACAGAGATAACGGAATATTTGCATCTAAAAAGATCCTGCGAGGCTAATTCGTTTTTCACTCCCCTACCTCCACCCCACTCAAAACATCCAAGGTGTAATGTTCGACGATTAATCATTCGAAAAACACTGCGACGTCAGACAACGGGACATATAGTTTTATGCGTAGAAATATTATAGTTTCAGGACATAAACCTGTGACGGCTACTGAAGGATTAGCGGGGAATTCAACTGCGACAGCGCGCAGTCTGTTTTCACAGTAAGGTGGGTGAGTGCGATTGGCCAAAATTTATCAACAACACCTGCGTTATGAATGGGAACTGGACACGCACATGAAGTCAACATAGTTATTCATAATATGCAAACACATTGAAATATTCAATAAATTATCAGGATTTGAAATGTAGAGAAGATTTTAAACGTAAATGCACCGCACCTCTCGCCCCTTGCAGTCAGTGGATACACGATTATGTTTCATTACTACGCAATAAACCAAAATAGTAACATATGCGAACAATTAGGCTACTTTTGGTTTATTATGGCAATTACAGAGAATCTGCAAATACATTATAAAATTATTATTATAGTTATTAGGAATAATAATAATAATAATAATAGTAATAATAATAATAATAACCACATGTCGTATAAGTAATAATAGTAATATGTCCTAGTAAACTTAAGATCGTTCACTGCGCCACGGTGAATGTGTATCCTATCTGTAGCCGTAATTACCTAGCGTCTCTCAGGCTTTCATTTACACTCTCATCACGCTTTTCCTGTTTCTCTGGATGCCTCTAGTGCTGCTTTATTTTCCCAATGACTGCCTCTGTTTTCCGACAAAACTTGAATCATTTAACACAAAACCGACAGCAGGACGGGTGTCCACCGGCGCAGTTGCTCTTTGAATGGCTCGAGCACCTGTAGATGCGTGTAATCGTCATTAGGTGTTTTGTCGTTGCGTTTCACCTTCAGAAAAAAACGTACTGTTTGAGGATGGTATGGGTTTTAATTTAGTTTTATTTTTTATTTTTAGAGGGAAGCGCGACCTCACACAGAGCCCAGGGAGATGAGAGAAGGATAAGGGGAGAGAGGGGGGGAGTATATGGATTATTTAATAAATGGATTAAAAGGAAGATTTAGATTAATACTCAGTTCAATATCCTCACGAGTGTCAGACAATAGAAGTGATATTTTACATTTTTACAGTTTTCTGGACCTTTCACACCCAGGCGTTATGTAACGCTCGTGCGCCAAGCTTCACGTGAAATGTTATGTTACACAGGCTATCGGTCGACCCCCCACATAGTCCCATCCGTATATTCTGAAACCACCAGACGACGTAAATAGCGCTCAAAGAAAGTCAGATATGGATCAAATGTGTATTGCAAAAATTCCAACAAGTTGGTTTAGCCCTGGCTGTGACGTTCACGAATATAAGCATACATTTTCAGAAATGCGATGCATGATGCTTAGGCCTTAGCGCTTGAGCGTGTCGGCAGACTCTGTCCTCAGTCTCGACGATTGCAAATAGTTTTCTTTCATTCTTTCATTCCTTTCCTTCATTCTGGAATTAATTAAAGTATTATTGGAGGGTTCTTTAAGCTTCTTAGTGAATGGCTGTTTGTGGGGATATGAAGAGGCTGAAAGAAGGCAAAAAAAGAAGAAGAAAGAAAGACTAGATTTTCATTGCAATCTTTGGAACAAATAGCTAACATTTAACGTTTACACCCTGCCTGGCGACGTCCTGGCGCTCCAAGGACGACCGAGCCCGGCTAAAATGTCCAGAAAGCCTTTGGAGAGTGCAGGTCTGTAGCTATATCAAGTTCTCCAGATCCCACCAGCGCGCACAGGGCTTCGGTTTCAGGCCGGACTTGTCAGCGTTCTGCTTTACTGCCGCGCGCCTCTAAATGAGTGTCAAAGAGGCAAATATCAAATAGCAGAGGGGTCACGCAGGTTTGGTTAAGTTTTCTGCACGCCTCTCTACCTTGAGCCCTTAGTATGCCTGTGAGTCCAGCTCAGCGCATTTAACTTAGATCAACAACGGGGACGTCCTTCTCCCCGTGCGCTGGCCAGTATAGCCTGAGTTATGGAATGTGTTACAAGTGAGAGTGGTATGCGTTATATACATGGAACTGGTCGATAACATTATTCTGATATTTGCACTTAAGCAAAATATCATCACTGCAGTTGAGCCGATTGCACTCATCCACTCCGTCGAGATGTTTGCTGGAGGGTTTAGATCTGGCGATCTTACTAACAGTAATTGCAAAAGCTATTATAGCATATGATGTGCTACACACCCTAGATTAACTGGGGTTTAAAACAGTCATGAAACACCGCAAAATTGTTTATTTATGAATTAATACATTAAGGATTTCATCTTTATACATACTCAAATGTAGATGTGAATCATCAGCAATCCACGCATATTTTCAAATATTTACAAATTAAATGTAAATTTGAATTATATTCTGGCTTGTAAAAATACAAGCATATACACAAGTAAAACAAAGTATTAAAAACATCGCTGCAAGACTTCCACTAAGAAAACAGAACTTTAAAAGATGAGTTTCAGACGTGGTACTGATGTGTTACAGTGTCCTCTTTATACAAATATAGAATTGTCTGCGGCACCTATGACAGCAAATATATGCAGCATTTCACAATACAATTTTGTGATAGGAATTTCTAAGTTGGCTTTTGATTGACACACTGTTCATGTTTTAATCCCTGCTTCGCTCTAGCCTTTTCATAACTCATTTCTTTCCGTGAGATGGGGACTCAGATGGTTGCTACGGAGACGGCGATAGCGCTAAGCCATTTCCAAGTCATTGAGGAGGCCGTTATTCCGCGCGCATAGCCCATTTGCAACAGAGGTCGTCCACAAAGTCATCCAGCGCAGAATACACATTTATGATGACACTTTTTCTCCCGTCGTTTTCTTTTTCAGAAACCAGTCCACGCGCGGACAATATCAGCATCCGACGCGGCCCCTGAGAAAGAAGATGGACTGCCCTTTGTGATTAAAGCATACGCTCGCTACTGCCTCTCGCAGGTGCCTTTGTGCTCTTCCTATTGGCAGAATGGATAGAGACGCCTTCACTTTGAACCTGAATACTGAATACTGACTAGGCACAGCCGGAGTCCCAACATTTAATATAAAATATATATATATATATTTCCTAAAATTATAACAAAATAATGTACACTGTATGACTACTGGGTTGCCGGGAAATGCAGGACTGTAGCACTGCAGACGGGACAAAGTTGGTCTCACACAGCAGTGCAAGAATGTGTTTACCTGTGGTGTAATGTTGCAGCCGCTAATTAACTTTATTTATTAATTTGCTTATCTCAACACGCGAAATCCCAGGAGAGCCTGTTAAGCCGCAATAACGTCCCGGGCCAGAGCACAGCTCAGCTTTTTCCCTCAGCATTTTCATCTTAAGGACACATGGCTTAGTACATCACCCTGGCTGTCATTCCCCTCGGTTGCTTTCATCCAATGATGCCATTGCTGGCAACAGTAGAAACAGACTTTCCATGTATTGATTGGATAGGTAGCTCAGTGCACTTCATATTTAAAAGTTCTGTTTCTGATCTTGCAAAGGCTAGAAGCGTGTGTGTGTGTGTGTGTGTGTGTGTGTGTGTGTGTGTGTGGTTTGCTGGCTCAATATGAACATTCTTCAAGATGTGTGGTCCGAAGTAAAAAATATTCAGACTGCATCCAAAATAGCTGCAATCAAAATGTGTATTGCCTGACACTAGACTGGTGATTGGGCTTCCAAACTGCAGCCATTCCAATATGGCATCTTGAGCTGTCTCTTCCTAAGGCTATATATGCCACATGACTGAAGTAACAGTGAAATGATGTTCAAACCTACATGTCAAAGCTAATGGGCACAAGAGCATATTATGTAGATTTGATACTTTCAGGGTGCCATGATAATGGTAAAAATGCATGTTTGCTACAAACAATGATCAGCTGATCCAGTGCATTAGTCTCTGATTGGTAATATATATAATGTTAGAGGAAGAGGAGACCACTGAGTATGAACTTAGAGTGCAGAACATGAGAAGACAACCCACTCTTTTATTTTACAATTCACACAAATACAGGACTAAATTGTACATATATCTTAATTTACAATATCATTCACATATTTCACAATGGTATTTGAAGATGATTGTGCTAAACGAGTATTGGACTTTTGGTGTGTATATTACAAATTATATAGGATAATCTAAAGAACTGAATATACATGAGAGCACAAGAAAATACTGCAAATCAAACTAATATGCATGTGTATATGTGATACTTACTGTATTTATAGAGTGCTCACCAACATTAGACTGCAGTTGTCTCTTCCTAAGAGTGTTGTACACTGTACCATATAACTCATAAACTCATGAACTCATAAGGGTTACAGATTGCTTCCTTTCTTCAGATAATTTAGATTTAATATGTATCACTTTATTTTGTCATTTTTGGGGGTGACAGGATGGGGAATGTGAAATGGAGCTGGTCTAATGTAAAAGTTAAAAACATGAATATCTCCAAATATAATTTGCAAAAAAAGGACATTTAACAAAATATTTTCTTAGAAGCCATGTGCTTCATTGTTATTTTTTGATTGTTTTATGTAGGCACTAAAGGATTTAAAAGCTGATTATATTGTAGTTTTATGTGTTGTATTCAACAGTTTTATTTAATCAGGTAAGACTTTTAATTTGGTCTAATCTCTTGGTCTATTAGTCTGCAAATATTGTCATTTAAACAGAGCACTAGCTCTTTTTAGCTGCCCATCAAAATCATTCAGTGCTGTATGGCAAACTATTATAACTTTGTTTTCTGGTCTCCCTGGTTACATTATTGAACAGAAACAATTTGTACAAAATGCTGCTGGCAGGTTACTAAAAAGAATTAAAAAGAGAGATCATATCACCCAGGTCCATGAAACACTGCATTGGCCTCTAGAACATTTAGAAGAGATTTTATGATTCTACTGCTATAAAGAGCTCCTACTCTCCATCCACACACCTGTATGTAACATTCCTGTTGATTAGACAGGTGAGGCTCATTAACCAATGGCTGGTCCAGATGGACAATTATTACACACAGTTACAGTTAGCCTAAAGTTCTTGAACATGAAGCTTGTAGAATTAGAACAGCTACTTGAGAAATAGCAAACAATTATTGAATTCAATTTATTAATGATTTCAATTTATTATTTTTAAAATATTAACATTATGTAATAATATATAAACATTTTTAGTTAGCAGTTTTGGGGAAAGATGAAAGTTCTCTCCCTCTCTTTCTGTCTTTCTCTCTCTCTCTCTCTCTCTCTATCTCTCTCTCACACACACACACACACACACACACACACACACAAACAGATGTTTATATGTGTATGTATGTATGTGTGTGTGTGTGTGTGTGTGTGTGTGTGTGTTCATGAAATAATAATCAGTTTCAATCAAATGATTCCCATGTTTTGGTTCATACGGAAAAGATTATCTCTCCTCTTGTGATGGCAAAATGCAACCTTCTGTTCACATACAGAGCTTCCCTTGAAATGACTTTAATTTCAGTTATCTTTCCTGAGGAATGTACATTCCACCCAAAGCCACTATCGGGTCCAGTTTTCCTCATTCTTTCATGGTTTGTGCAAATCACCAAGGCAACAAAAGGTAAGGATCAAATGTTTAATACCAAACCCTCAGATATCCGACAATTTAAGTCATGGGGAGAGGTGGTTGCCATGGTGATTCATCAAGATTGTAAATCATAAATCATCATCAAACATTGCCTTCCATTTTCTGTCACACCCCTGATTAAATACAAAAAAATATCACTTATAACACAGAAAATGTACATATTCGATCTTTTTTCTATTTAAAAGTGTTTCACTTTAATCTTAATTGCACTGCACATAGCAAAGTCATATTGTTTACAAATAACTTTATGCCAGAAAACCCATGGCTCTCATTCATTCATCTCTGCAGGTAATACTAATCTAAATAAAATCCAAGAGAGTCTAATCTTCCAGACTTATGTATAGCTTCTGGAACTATACAGAATCCTCCAAAAGGTTCCCGTTTCCTTGCAGAATAAAAGGAGGTAATGCAGGAGAAAGCCATTTAACACGCATCACGGTTAAGGTCAGAGAGTTTTCCGAAGGCTGCTGGGCAAATGCTCGTTGACCGCCAGAGGCTATAAAGGAGTTCACAAAATGCTGAATCAACCACTTTCCACTCCAGTGTCCATTATGATGAAATTTATGGGTGCTGGTACAAGCTGGCCTGGGAGAGGATGCATGTATGTGCAGCCACGGCAGGTCTTTCAGGAGGTCACCATGTAATTACAAAAGCAACAGTTGGAAATGATACGTCATACAATGTGTCCGAAAGTGCCATTCAGCTTCATCTGGATGTATATGGCATTCATGGCTGGGCAGAGAGACGCTTCCAAAGCGCAAACACAAAGCGCAAAAAAAGGCCGCTTGAACATGCCAGCCTACATCTGAGTGACAATTTGAGCTGTATCTCATGCTCAGATGAATCTGAGAAAAAGTTGAGAGTTGAGAATTTTTTTCTTAAAAATTGAGAAAAAGAATCATGTCAGCTGTAAAATAAGATAGAGGGTCTATTATGTTTTGTGGTTGTGTGGCATCTATAGGTGCTGAAACCCCTGTTAAGACAGAGGGAGTCTTGAAGCACAAAATTCATGGTGCTTCACTTTTGCATCTCTTGTAGCATAAAAGTGCTGCTCTAAGCTGCCCTGAAAATGTGCTAATGGCTTTCTCAGCATCACAGCGGAGGCAGATACAGCCACAATGATGCTTTATTAGCCATTCATGGATATTTCATTGAGAGATCAAAGTTAACAGTGCAACACCCGCCTGGGACGGAACAGATTTCATTATATTCACAGAACGCAGCACGGCGTTTCTGTCATTACCACTGTGCTGGCTGAAGATGATTCGACAGCTCCTCATGTCTTCAGACACAGAGCAACGCAGGCTATCAAAGAGCAGAAATGTAATAAAAACCAACAACCAAATGTTTCCTCAAACTCATAAAAAAGGCTGGAGCAGATTTTTGGACAGTGATGGGGATGTTTTTACAACAGCCTCAGGACACAGAAGATGGGGTGGGTGGCAGGGATGTCTGTCTGAGGTGAAATGTGACACTCAGTCAGCTTTCATCAGTGTTTGTGTGTAATGTAATGGGGCAACCTACAATTGTTTTAAAAAAATTATTTTTTCAAATATGCGGTTCCAGAAAAGACCTACTGTCATGTAATGTTATGTTATGCTTTACGCAAATGACTAAGCAGGCCTGATACGTTACTGCAGGCTTGTTTTGACACTAGAAGAAGCGTGTGCTATTTGTGTGAGACCGTGTTTGGAGTGTTCTGCCCATGCAAATGGGGTAATAAGTGCTGCGTATTTGGAATTTGCACACACCTCATCCACGCAACACAAGCTGGGAGGGAGAAAAGGGCTCAGCTGTGACTGAGCAGTACAGACAGATCCACATCTGAAACTGCACAGTACAGACAGATCCCCATCTGAAACTGCACAGTACAGACAGATCCACATCTGAAACTGCACAGTACAGACAGATCCACATCTGAAACTGCACAGTATGGACAGACTTGCATTTGAGACTGTGCAGTACAGACAGATTTGCATTTGAGACTGTGCTGTACAGACAGATCCACATTTGAGATTGTGCAGTACAGACAGATTTGCATTTGAGATTGCAGTACAGACAGACTTGCATTTGAGACTGTGCAGTATAGACAGATTCACATTTGAGACTGTGCAGTACAGACGGATCCGTATTTGAGACTGCGCAGTACAGACAATTCTGTACCTGCAGCTGTGCAGTACAGACAGGCAGGCCTGAGCTGTGCCCAGCTGTTGTCTGTAGCTTTCCTGCAGCTTAGCACATGCGCTGCCATCTTTGTGCAGTGAGCCAGCCCCGCCGCTTTCAGGCCTTTGTTACTCAGGGATCCGGGATAATGCTCCGGCACTAATTATTTAACACAGAAACACGTTTGTTTGTTCCTTTTAATGTTTTTGTCTTCATTGTTGCCTCTGCATTTATTACAAAACCTTTGCGGATTTATTCACTCCCCCACCTTACCACCACCCCCAAAAAAAAATTAAAAATGTTTACATCAGCACAAAAACATGTCTGCCAACTTGCCTCATTTTCAGAAAAATGAAGCGTGCGGAGCGGCGTTTGCCAGCAGGTTACACCGTGTGCACAATACATGGAGTGACTCAGAGATGATAACGGAGACAAAACAAAAGCCAGTGTCCCTGAATGTGCTGCAACAGCGCCCCTAGTGGCAGCAGCTGGCTACTTACAGCACTGAGCGACCACGTCTGAAACCTTAATGATGGTAAAGCAGAAGAATGATACTGTAATCATTCATAGAGGTGAGGCAGTGCATTGTGCCCCTTATGGATGGGAAGGACTGCGGCACAACCTGAATATCCATGTACTGCTCTCAAGGAGTGAACCAGAATTCTCTCAGCAAAGAGGGAGACCACCAGATGAGAGAAAGACGGTTGTGTTTGTGTGCAGTAAGGACTGGATGGGGGAGGAGGTGGGGACATTCAGGTCATTAGAATGGCACACACACAGACTCCCTGATCTGCTTCTGCTAATGACCTAATACAAAAAGACTGGGTGACTGCCATTATCCTAAATCCCCACTCCCCACTTACCCTGCACCACATCACCCTTCTCCTGAAAGAAAGCACACTGCACAGACACTGCTAACAGCTAGCAGCTTAATGCTGAAGTTGATGAAGTTGCATGCAATACTGTTCTAGGTTTGACTTTATGACTTTATGACTTCCCCCATAGCCCACCTGAGCCTGCCACACCATCCCTATAGACACCTGCAAGAGTCTCTGCATTTGAACTGAGGCAATTAACTGATGGATATTTGAAATCCTCCAATGTTAACATTTCACCGTTTTACAGGAGTAAATCAACTGCCTTTCCAAGGATCAGGGGATGATGTTCTAGTTTTTACATAATTTACAGTTGCTATTACTTTAACATTTTTACGTTTTTTTTTTCCATTACACATAGTGGATTTGTCCAGTTGTATGTAAAGTTCTCAGCTGAAGACAGGCGGTGGCATAAGCCCCTAACTGTAGCACACTGTACCTTTTTCCCCGCTAATCTGCAAGAATACAGGCATTCCTCTGTACACCTCGGGGTCCTCGCTGATAAAGCCTTAACTCTCTGCTTCCCTGTCTCTTTACCTCCATCGTACCAGTGAACCAGCCTTGCAAAAAATTAAAGCGATCAAGAGATTTAAAGCAAGGGAGGAAAAATCAGTTTCACAATCCCATCTCGCAGGGGCTACAACTTGGACATTCTCAATCTGCCTCTGTAAACTGATCCCAAATATTCTCATGCACTGCACATTCATTCCTGATGTATTTTGCTGTCTGACAGCAGCAGCAGCAGCAGAGAGATTGTACAGCAGTGAGATAAAAGGGGACAATATGAGGAGTATGGCCATGTGCACGCAGGGAGATGGATGCTAAAGCCCGCAGGGTCAGGAGAAAACAGAGTGCAATGCCCACAGTGGCCTCACACTATAGGCTATGTTTGAATTCCACAGACAGACAGCTTGGGTCTCTGCAATAGTACCATCTTGGGTCCCATTCCCATAAAACTACACAAAATGAATTAACACCAGCAGTACCTGTCTAGACGCATCTGAACCTCAGCTTCCACTGATTTCTTTTGATCATCTTATGAAGATTAAAAGATTGTAATATTTAAGGTATTACTGGCATACATTTATTCTAATTTATGAAAGATGCCTGTCATGCTATTCTGTGGCTTGGTAGATATGTATATATAGACATATAATAGAAAAAAATATAAATCCAAATCACAGATGCACTGTTATTATTTGGCATCAAAGCTCTCCAACCCAGAATATGAGGAGAAAACAAATGGGTCCGAGCCTTTTATTGCATGTCCTGGTAATCACAGCATCTATGGAGTCATCGTTAGCATTGTCTGGAAGGTACTGTTTTGTTAGCCGAGCCTCTGCTGGCCGTCATCTCACTGGCTTCACGGCCACAGCCTGGCTGTGCCACATGCTGACCTTCTCCTTCCCCTTACTTTCGCTCAAAGTGATCAACACTCACAATCAGGGGCATGAAGGATGTACCACATAGCACTCACAAACAGGGGACAGATTCAAAGGCCACACCACACAGCACTCACAAACAGGGGACAGATTTAAAGGGAGTACCACACAGCACTCACAAACAGGGGACAGATTTAAAAGGCGCACCACATAGCACTCACAAACAGGGGACAGATTCAAAGGCCACACCACACAGCACTCACAAACAGGGGACAGATTTAAAAGGCGCACCACATAGCACTCACAAACAGGGGACAGATTCAAAGGCCACACCACACAGCACTCACAAACAGGGGACAGATTTAAAGGGAGTACCACACAGCACTCACAAACAGGGGACAGATTTAAAGGGAGCACCACACAGCACTCACAAACAGGGGATAGATTTAAAGGCCACACCACACAGCACTCACAAACAGGGGACAGATTTAAAGGCCACACCACACAGCACTCCAACACAAGATGCCACACAGCAGGAGAATGCTTAGGGCAATCAGGAGCACACAGATATCACACTCCAGAATCCAAATCCTCCTGGTAGATAAAGCCAGCAGAACACCTTCAGCGCCTGAGTAATCTGTAGCAATATCAGAGACTCAGTATCTCCTGCTTCTCCCGAAACCTCACCCCCACCCACAAGTGAACCCTCTCAATGCTGGCCTCACCCATGACAGAAATATACTACCTACACTGCTACGCTATCATCTCTTTCTAAAGACACTTAAACCCTCCCTGCTCAACAACAGAAACATCTCACTTCTTTAAGCAAGCAAGTCCCCGTATGACAAGTTCTATTACAAATAGTTTAATCTATATGGTAATACAGTTATATTATCTGGCAATAGAAAAGGGATAAGATAACACTGTGACTTCAGGTATTCTGCAACTGCCGCCTATGGTAATTGTTATCAAAGGTTACTTGGCTTGACACGAGCGGAGTGTCATGATTGGCTCCTTTGTGTTATTTATGATATGAATTATGATAACAATGATGCCCCCCCACCACCTCTCCTCTCTCTCTCCCCACCCCAGATTCAATAAACCGCTATCGTTAATCACGGGTATTTGTTCTGCTGTGATTACCGCTCGCCGTAATAAGAATTTTATTTAAGAAGAATATGAATTTGTCATCCTTCTTCGCAGGCAAATTGGACCGACGATATTTCACGTCCTGACATTTAATTTTCTGAAGGGGGGGTTGCGGGTGGTATTTTGCATTTATGCCAATTCTTTTCCTTTTCTATGGCACGGGCGACATTGGAGTCAGAGAGAAATGGAGGGGCACCATACGGTGGGGACCTCTACCACCTCCTACCTCCATCCGAGGTGTCACTGTGAGGCCATATCTACAGGGCGTGTGATCTCTCCCTGCGCTTCTGTTCATGCACTGCGTCCTCTAATGACACCAAGAGGAGAGAAGACAGATGCTTCTATTCAACCACAGGTTGCTTAGTTTTTCCAAATGATAAATCATCGCTGCTTTTAATATCTCTTCACGGCGGAGAGAGAGAGAGCGACAGGGGTTTGGCTTGGCAGCAGTGTCATTTACAGAATGGGGTCAAAAAAAAAAAACAAAGCTCAGCACGATGATCAAAAATGCAAATTCAATATGGGCCGTAGAAAGGCGACAGGCTTAGATGCAATGAGAGGAAATTAAAATCAAAAGATAAGACTGGAGAGAGAGAGGGTTAGTGAGAGCAAGAGCAAGAGAGGGGGCAGCTAGAAGGAGGAGGAGAGGGATAGAGAGATGGACAGAGATGGAGGGAAGGAGCCCATGGCCCTGAATTAACCTGTCCTCAGGACTCAGAACTAAACGAACTCACACTCTCAGGAGCCCAAAATGCCCTATGCCCCAAGAGAACATGTATGTATGTGCTTCGTTCAACTGTTCCATCTCAGTCCCATTCAAAGACAGACCTTATTCTCCATGTTTTTGTACATTAAAATAACTCAGCAGGATACAGGACAGCACAGTGAAAGCCTGCAACATTTACTGAGGAGCTCCAATCAATTCAAAGAAAAGGAGGTTAGGGTAAGCAAACTGCAGATAAGGTGCTTTTATGTTCTAATTATTCAAGTTATGGGGAAATACTGTAATTGCTAACATGCATAAACAAGATTTAAAGATGTAAAAATTTAAGATTTAACATGGTCACTAAAATGAGCCAGGTTGAAATATTTTGTTTTCCCCCATTTAACTACAACAAAAAAGGGAAAGTAGTAAAGGTTTTGGAGCAAACTTTACTGCCATACTGTCTACACTAGAGCTAAACAGAATATGGAGAGCAATCATCTGCGATTTGAAACATATCAATAAAAATGTTGTAATTAGTGTGTCTGTGTGTGTGTGTGTGTGTGTGTGTGTGTGTGTGTGCGCGCACGCGCGTGTGTGCATTTGTGTGTATGTGCAAGAGACAAGGGTACCACAGCTTGCTCTGAGACAGGTTAAAGCACAGTCATTTTCTTTTTCCCCTCATTTCAAACTGGCTACACAGTGTTGCCAATGAGGAATGTTAAGTACTCTCATTACGGGCTGACAGAACCGAAGGGACATTACTGTAATGCTGCCCACCCTGTCGTTCACCACGTGAAAAAAATATCAGAGAGCGAGGCCTGCATGCTGGTTCTTCCGCTCGTTCTTAAACCCCAGTCACGCCACGGGAGGCACGGGGAGGAGAGCAGGTTCAGCGCCTTCCAGCTGTAAACTATTCAAGAATAAGCTTTGAATAATTGCCCCCAGGTATGAGCCGCTTGATTAATTGCCTCGGATGAAGTTCACTTCAGCCCTGTCTTCCCGCCTTCTGAGGAGACTGCCCGGTGCTTATGCTTGCCTCTGTATACAGATAGAGAGAGGGAGGGAGAATTTTCTGTAAAAAAGAAAAAATGAACAATTAAAATAAAACATGAGTTCTCGTGAGTTAGCCATACAAAATGGTGAAACCTGGAAAAACTGACCTTAATAATCTTCATAAATATTTGCCCCAAAAGAACAAGGCAGTACTTTTCAAATTGGAACAGAAACTAATCCAAGAAAAACTAAAAATTCTTGGACTGAGAGATCTTAAACACTGCAGTGCTATTTACAAACTACACACCTCAGCATGTCCAATAAAAATGTGTGTGTGCACACGTGTCCATCTGCTCTATTCAGAAGACCTGGTCGTGCTGTCACTCACACCTGCAGGAGAAATATTCTCCAAATTGGGGCCTAGCAGAACATTCCAACAGGATAAAGATTATGGTTTTCCAAAAAGGCCCAAACTCTTTTACTGTAGGAAACACAGGCATAGAACACACACTATGTTGTACTACCCCATGATATACTGCATCTAAACTGCCAAATCCACCCCCAGAAATGACGATCCAGGCCAACTGATTCTGTTGCTTACTGGAAAACACCACACTGTCACCAGTGGACCACAGACATAAATCAGTTACAGGGTATGACAATCCTAAATCCAAGAGGGGAGAACGGTTGTGAGGTTGCTGTAAAGTGGTAGTGATAGAGACAAGGGCGTAGGTTTGCCTATGGACGGTAGAGACATGTCCCTATCAATATTTGAGTGAACTCGTTCGCATTATCTTTGGAGTGAAGTCATATTAGATAATTCCAATGTGCCTTCAGTTGTTGTGTCCCTACCAATGTTGAGACCAAACCTACGCCAGTGGATGGAGACATACAGTACTAGTCAAAAGTTTGGATACACCTGATTAAGATAATGGGAAACATGCATTCAAAGACATTTTGATCAAAAGACTTATTCTTAAATGCTTGAAATTTGTTTCTTTGTTTCTAAAATGTGGAAAATAGTAAAAATAGAGAGAGAAAACTGGCTGGTACTGTACTTCCTGCTTTCAGGTTGCAAATTCAAAGAAATATGGGACACATGTCTAAATTCATGAACATAGTGTCCACAATGTAATATTTAATGTTCTTCCAGACTAGCATTCTTGATCCACTGTACATTTGATTTGGAAATGTTGCATTTAATGTTTATGTCTATAAGGCATGTATGAATTTGAGAGAGAAAGAGAGAGAGAAGCAGAGAGGGAGGGAGGGAGGGAGACAGCCCATTTTATTATCACAGTATTAAAGGACAGATAACCCTGAATATTCCATTAAAGATAATGACTGCTCTAATTATTTAATGATGGCTAGCCTGTCAGATTGTGCGAGGAAGTGCTTAGTTCCCTGTACTCACAATTCACATTGTTTAATTTATGTATATCTATCAGGCCCTGAGAGGATCTCCACTCATGTTCATCGAAGCTAGGTGATCCAGAGGCTGACAACACTACCACCAGCCAGCCTCAGGGCAGCAAAATAACTATATCAATTCTATATTTTTCTAGAGAATATTTTCCAACAAAAACCCAATGTTGTCTTAAAAACGTTAATTTTGAGTTTCAGTGTTTTTAAATAAAATATCACACAGAACAAATTTTGAATGTATCATTTGTAGTTAAGTAAAATATGAGAACTAGTCAAGGGTCTGAAGACTTTTACAAGGCACTGCATGTGGGGCTTGGCGCTTCCCAAAATATTGTTGGATATCTCCTTTAAATGTGAAAGCGTCTGAGAGACTGAGCAGCTGCCATCTCTTTTTGGAGAAATGTGGGAATTTAGTGGCACATGCAGCAGAGTGTGGAACCTGCCATGAGAGGGGGGCTTAGGAGGATGGTGCACCTCCGTTGTTCAGCCACAATTCCCTCCCGTTAAAAGCAGCCATGCATAATTGCCTGTTGTTGCCATTTCTTCTGGGTTTGTCACGCTCGCTAACAGATCCATAATAAAAAGCTAAATATAGATTTTTTTTCTGAGCTGACAGAGACCACTACAGAGCGGGGATTTGGGGTACCTCCGCTGATTTTGGTAAAATCATGATTCTTATGTAGATGTGTGTGTGTGCGCATGTATACATCTGCCTCTAATGCAGGACTGAGTAGATACACCAGAATGTGTTATTTCTGGTTATTTCCTACATTTATTGTCTAACAAAAGGGGGGGGGGGCTGTATTAAGTTGTAGCATTGAAACCCATTATTATGGTATCATTCATTTTGTCATAAACACAGAAGAAAACAAGACAAAAGGGAAAGTACACTAGAAATGACATTTTTCAGTACTCTGGGTCACATGTTAGCAAAGCTACAAAGAAGTCATTGTCACTACAAAATAACTGGATATTAACAGGAGGTCACTGACCTTTTGGACTGGCAGGCAAGCCTTGTAACTGGTTGGTGAGGGACACCACATACCAATGCAGCAATGAGAGCTGAGTCCTTTCGAGATGCCTCAGTGAAATAACCACAATGCCAGGCCCTTGCAGACTTTAACGTCTGTACCGAACCTCAGAGCATGCTGGGAAAGGTGTTTAAGCCTTGGTTCATTACAGCCAGCTCTCCTTCACTGCACTGTGTGTTATATCAGATGTTTATTCTGTAAAATCAAGAGTCCTAGCTGCAATCGTGATTGCGAAAGACATGCAATTCATACCCTCCCTAAAACAAAGCTGTTGTTTTAGGACCTGGCGCCAGCCGGTGAACCGTATACCAGAAACACAAGAAACACGTATTCATCCAAATAAACACACACACACTCACCATTACATACACATGCACCAATGACGCATACAACCACACATATATACATGTGCACACATGCACAGTACACACCACTCAGACTGACACACGATACTACACACGTATGCACGCACACCCAGACATACAAACACACACACACACATTAATGTCACATGTGTAAACCACATGGCCATGTGTAACTTTGGGAGAGGTTATCAAAATGACAAGACTGGACACTTCATTAAAAAGGGTATTCATTAGGAAAAAGGAAAAGGAAAAAAGTCCCTAAAAATGAAAAAGAAAAAGATAATTTTTCAAGATGTATGTAAGGTTCTGTCTGTCCTTAAATTCCATGTGCAAAATACCAAAATATGAGTGGATAAAAGTGGATACAAGACCAAAAAAGTTTCCTGCACAGAGAGGATGGTATCTATACATCTCCAGCAGCTGAAAAACAGGCTCCACTTGTTAAAGGCTTGTACTTCAGGGCAGATTCATACCAAATTTACTTCAAAGACTGCCACAATTATGTCCTTCAGCAATTAAAGTTGAATTGGCTGTGAACCCTCAGAAGAATGCAGCTGTGGGTGACTAACTGCAGTTAGCCTCTCTGCGTCCTAAAATCATTCAGGAGCATGTGACTGTCTCCAATGGTTAGACTCTGACACAACAAGCCCAGGTAGCAGGCTATACAGGACTGCTCTGACACACACACACACACACACACACACACACACACACACACACACACACAACCGACACATATGCACACACATCTACCCATACACACACATGCACTGACATCTAACCAAATGCATGCACCAACACACCTACCCACACACACAAACATATGCCTACCCACACACACTCACACACAAATACACGTCTATCCACGCACATTTACACACACCTACCCACACGCAAACACACCTATCCACACACACAAACACAACTTCCCACATTCTCCCACATACCTACCCACACACATGCAAGTACACACAAACACACACACACACACACACACACACACACACACACACACAAGCAAATAAACCGACACGCACAAGCAAATATATCCACACACACACACACACACACCAACCAGTCCTACACCCCGATTTGTTTGCGACAGTGAGCAGTATCTATCTCATGCAATTAACTGCCATTGACTTTTATCTGGGGAGATTTTCCAAGTGCATGTAAAGAGGACATTTTCGTTTGAAAGACTCAAACTCAAACAAACTAGATAAGGCTACTCCCTATCGCGGTTCTGGCAGGTTTTAGCAGGGATCGGTGGGTCAGATGTGGCATTCGCACCGATAATGGTCTTCAGAAGGCTAACTCTCAGGCTAGCGCTAATGCCTTCCAGTCCTCTGTACCGTACTGCTGTCATTTGAACAGATTTAGCCGGGAGATAGCCCTGCTACTGGAGAGAGCCTGTAATGAGCCACACTAAAAGCACGATAACAAAAAGAATGGGTACATGGTCACAGGTTCTCTTTGAAGGTAAAACTGCTTTTTCTCCCGCGGCTTTCTCTTGGAAATTGTGTTTAAAAGAAAACAGCAGAAACTATTACACGTTTCTGAATTATTATCAATTAATATGAATATGATCGATTATGAATTACTTTACATTATTATCTGAATATTTATCAACCAGTAAATTAAATGACAATGCTTGAATCCACTGCAATAAATCTGGTTATGTTATTAACATGAATATCCAAAGGATCAATAAAAAAGATTTTAAGGGAAATAGACTGATTTATCCTTCAATTATGTGATGCCTTCAACTGCCTCACGTATGACAAGTTGATGATCTGCCGTACAGTGAAATGATTGGATTCACTCATCCTGAAATGCTGTTTCTCTGCACTGTTGCACAGCTGTGAGTCCTGTGATCTGGGTCTCAACCAGCTGAAGGAAATGAGAACACTGCTGTAAAAATGCACCTGTTTTCTTATGAGGAGAAGAAGGCACAGCAGAGAACTGAGTATGTGTCCCCGATGGACAGGTGCATCTCTGTTCCTGTTTCTGCCAGGTCACAGTGACCACACAGCAACCTGCTCCAATAGAGCAGACATCAAATCTAAATCTACCTGTGTCTCTCAGCGCAGGTAGACACTCTTCCTCTACCTGTTTCTCTTTGTGCAGGTAGACACTCTTTCTACCTGTGTCTCTGCGCAGACTCTCTCTGTCAACATGTCTCTCTCTATGAAGAAAGATACTTTCTCTCTACCTGTCTCTCTGCATAGAAATACACTCTCTCTCTGTGCGGAGGGAATTGTGGCTAAGAAAGCTTTAGAGGGACCCAAAGGTCTCCCTAAACGCCAGTATAACCTCTTTGTTGGCAAGTCCCTCACCCCAGTGCAGTGCTTTTAACTCCTCCAAAGAAACCTGTTCTGGATGAAAGATGCATAGCAGCAGAAAGGGGACAGGCGTTTTGGGCGTGGGCGTGGCTGGACCCCTGTTTTGGGGAGCTGTTTGAACTCCTCACCTTTGAGGGAGCGCAGAGAGGAGCACTATCTGAGGGCGGCCCGCACCTGCATGTGAGGCGAGCTGTACAAAAGGTAAATACCTCTCTATCTCTGATGGCCAAGGGCGGCTTTCTGCATGTGTGTGTGTGTGTCGGAGACAGTCTGCCTTTCGCTCAACATGGACGCAGCGTGTGTGTGTGTGTGTGTGTGTGCCGGCTGTTCTGTGTGTGTGTGTGTGTGTGTGTGTGTGTGTGTGTGTGTGTGTGTGCACGTGCCTACGTGCGCGTGTCTCCACATGATGGCACGATTATCTTCTCTGACGGTGTTGAGGAAATTCCACAGATGAGAGTCACAGACCCCGGGAACGCCATGGTGACATTCCTTCAGCGTTTCGGACCGGCTGAGGAGAGTTTACTTCTCTCAGATTCGCCCCCCTTGCAGACATATTTTCCTGTATTTTTGCGTAGTTGCTAAGTAGCGCCATTTTGCTTTGCAATGAGGCTGATCACAGAGAGTGCCGAAGTTAACCATTACTTCTAAGGTTCACTGTTTAACCACAACATGCTGAGCTAAAGGCCATAACTGAACTTTAAATACACTATAGAATACTCTTTCATCTTTCTCCTTGAGCTACTAACATGAATATACCAAGATATACCAATAAAAACAATTTCCAGATCTGACACAGCTCACACCACAAATATATCTCACTCAATAATTAATAATCAAATGATTTCACAGAAAACAATGGATGTGTCCTTTAACTGAAAGAGATCTGAGCCAGGGAACAAAACATTCTTAGTGCTACATTAACTTTGTTTCTGTTTCCAAACACAAATTTTATGATGCCAGTAATATCTTTTTTTGCATATTGTATATTATGAATAGTTATTTTGCAGAGAAATCTTTGTGAACTGTGATGCTTATGATAATATTGTGTTGTCAACATTTGAAAAGTTTAGACACATGTCCCTAATGACCATTAGTCCCCCCCTTTCACCATGTCATGGTAGGCATCGTCAATTTTCAGAATTTTCTAATGCTTACTGTCGGGCCATACAGCCGTTCGTGTATTAGGGTTGTGTTGCTTCATAGCAACAACTGACACATAGGTGGATCAAAATCCAGAGTGCTTCTTCAGCCCAGAGTTAACAGTAACCACTTCTGACCTCATGGCAGATTTCACCAAAACTGGCAAAACTGGGAAGCACCGAAAGGACTCCTCTTATCGAGGGAGGTGCAGTGTGAGGGCAGGGTTTGTAAAACTGTGGCCCCTTATAGACAGAGAACGCCAATCTGATGAGATATCTCAGGGTAACCTGAACTGCAGGCTTGTTACGCCACTATATTGATCCAGGTGTATATACCTTGCGTGACTGCAGGGCTATCTTGATTGTGGGGCTACAATTAGTGTGATTGATTGACTGAACTCAGACAAAAAATTATTAGACACACACAACAGAAATTTCAATTTTCTGCTTTGTGCTTTTTTAGATCATATGTTTAGGTTTCATCCATATGTGCAAATAAAACATTAAACACAAAAAAAATGTTTACAAAATGCTACAAAATAAATTATTTCAATTTACTAGATTTATAATTATAATACTGTAATGTGAGTAGTGTCTGTGTGTGGAAGCATCCCTTATTGTTTCAGTAAACCCGTTCACCTATCCTACTGTGGAGTTTCAGCCGTTGTTTCTCTCTGAGGTGCTGCTGGGTTTGTCCTGGCAATGATCTGAGCCTCATTTCCTCCCTCTTTCTCCCCTGCTTCTGGTCCTGCTGAGCAAAACCAACAGTTTCTCTGAGTCCTGTTTGTTTTGGACAGCCTGGGCTTCACCCTCATCTCAGAAAGCTCCCATACAAGGGCAACCCCTCTGATGTGACCCAGATTGTATTCTGGGGGACTGGACGTACAATCAGCCAGCTGGAGTGGACATCAGCCACAAGAACCAAGGGAGGAAAATGGCCCAACCACAAGACCACTGAATCACCCTGAGGGGTGAAAATGATGTCTCAGCCTCTGCACATCCAGTATGTTCATACCAAACCGTGCACCTACAGCATAAACTGCATTGCTTGTTTAAGATTCCAGTTGTTCAATGGGACTACTAAAGACACTGTGCCTGGATACGTGCAGTGCTTGGTTGTAAATTATAGTGATCGTCTTGGGGGTGTCTACTGGGAGTGTGCTGTATACATCGAGAGTGTGCTGCGTATATCCAAAGAAAATGTGTGTTACCAACATTTCTACTATTACACAGGGATAGACAGAGAGGCAGGAAGCACTGACCTATTTTCATCTCAAAGGGCAAATGATTTTTGAGAGCTTTTCCCATCAGATGAAAATTAAACTGTTTGTCAGAGTTACACCTGACTCCTCCTATGATGAATAAATCCATCTCATGATGTGAGAATATGAGGCCATCCCACTTCCTGCAGTACTCAATCACAAAGGGCTAACACCATGAACTGGCTGGGAAAAGGACTTTTCAACGTTCATTTATGCACTGGCTTATCTGGGAGCGGAACTCTCAGCTTTTTTAACTGGTGTGACAGCATCACCTAGCAGGTCACCTGAGGCATTGCAGGTCATGGAAACTAACATTGGCTGCCAATTTTACATTTCAAACAAGAAATTTAAATGTACATTGAACCATAAAACTGACAAAAAAGTAAAGAAACACAGATATTTGTAACAAAATGCATTGTGGCTCCTCCTGTCAAAAAAGAACAATCTGCTCCTTACTATTTTTCTTGGCACTAAAGGTTATAACATTTATAACACTTCATCTCCAATTCAGACCACCTGCAGACCTGAGCACAAACAAAGTATGTGAGGACAGGGGAGAGAGAGAGAGAGAGAGAGAGAGAGAGAGAAGGGTGGAGAGACATGAGGGAAGAGACAGAGCGTGAGGTATTAGTTAGTTTCACACATTGGGTTCTGGTTAGTCAAGGTAAGTATGAAAGCCAAGGAAACCTGGCTGACCCAGGGTCAGTTAGCCCAGACACTGATCCCAGAAACACACAGCACATCCAACCTGGCTGGTTCAGCAGGAGGCTGTCAATCACATTATACACCACATACACACATATCACACACACACACACACACACACCACACACACACTTGTGTACATGAAAGCCTACAGGTACAGCAGCCTGCACAGACTCAAACTATACATCACATACACGCATAAATACTCACACAGCGAACACACACACCAAACACAAACACACACGCACACACACACACGCACAGATAGTGTGTGTAAATATCCTAACCTCTCCAGGAATGTTTCTGTAGTTTGCAGTTCTCAGACTGCTTTTTCTGCTGCCAAACATTTTAATGCCAAGGAAGCTGGAATTGTTCAATGGCATGATGCATATCAGTAACTATTACAATAATCACATCAGTAATTATGAGAGACTAAGACTCCTGGATAATCTCAACTTTCCTTGAGTTGTACAGATCTATAGCTTGGGACCCCATTTGATCTACACTATCATACAGATGTACAGCTAAGTCCTATAGCTCTGTGGATTCTCTGTCTTTCCGTGGTTAAAATGTTCAAGTGATCCTGAGTGGTTAGACAAGCAGCTCATTGTGAATTCAGGCTGAGCTCTGTAGCCCAGGTTTGAGCCCAGCAATGTTATCTACTGACATTGAGTGGGAGTCCAAAGAAGTGAAACAAATTGACTTTGTTTTACCTGGGTAGGGATGGTATATTGGCAGGGTCCCCTCGTCTCACAATTCTCACACACCCTGCAACTTGCTGGGCATGTACACGTTGCTTAGATGACATCAGGGAGCATATATCCTCTGTTGAGCATCCGCTCTCCAGGTGCACTGTGGGACTTGTGGTGTGAAAGGGTGTTCACTGCATGTGAGTGTATTTCTCACTTTTCAGCATCCAGCAGCAAATAAAGTCTGACAGACCGGAAACCTCTGATTCATTTGATGCCATGTTAATTCCATTGGTGTGAGCTGGGAGGGAAAGGGAGGAGACAGACAGCCAGTTGAAGCTCAGCGCATTTTAAATGAGGCGAGGATTCCTGTAGAGTGGCTTTTAAAGAAAACATATGGGAAACATTTAGCCTGACTGCTATTAGCGTGTAGCCTAAATAGGCACCTACCGAAACAATACCAAATAAATTTACAGCCCAGTGTTAGTGCCAGTCAGATTTTCTGAGAGGCAGCCCCTCTAATCTTGCTGACCTTGCCCAACATAAACTGTCAGATGTACAAAGCACACAGAGCTCTTCCTTTGGTCGGAAATGCAGAGAGAGGAAGAGTCCTAGTGAGATAATTCTGTATATCGGCATCAAACTCACAGGAGAGATGCGTATCAGCTGCTGTGGGGACAAACAAGTTCTCTTTCCCATGAGCATGAGGACAGCGTGCTTACAGAGCGTGGTGTTATTTACATACAGGGGGAGAGAGAAGGGCATAATTTCAGACAGTAAAGAGCTTATACACATTGAGCTGGCATGTGGATAATTTCAGACAGTAGTGACTGATATCACATAAAGCGGGTGTATGGAAGGTGGAATTTCAGACAGTAATAATTCAGACAGCGCTATCCACATATTTCAGACAAGAATGAGTCATACACATGGACATGATTGTGATTTCAGAAAATAAAACAGAGGTGTGCGTAATTTTGGTCAGTATTGCGTGTTATCCAAATAAAGTGGTCTATATGTAACTTCACACAGTAATGAGTGTTTTCCAAATAAAATTGTCTATATGTAATTGCACACAGTAATGAGTGTTATCCAAATAGGATGGGCATGTTTGGAAATTCAGACAATAAAGAATGTTATCCACATAAAACAGACATCTGGAAGGTATAGTGTCAGGCAGTAAGGAGTGCTATCTGCACAAAATGAGGGTGTGTGTAATTTTAGACATTACATCACATTACATTAATCGTGTTATCCATATATGTTATCTCATTGAAGCAGGTGTGTGTGTAAGTAAATAGAGTAGATATAAAATACAAGGATATTAATACTGTAATAAAATGGATATATGGTAGGCTTAATTCACTGAGTAATAACTGTTATCCACATGAAGTTGGCGTGTGAGTAATTTCAGACAGTAATGATGTTATCCACATAGAGCGGGTGTGTGAGTAATTTCAGTCAGTAATAGTGTTATCCGCATAAAGAGCGTGTGTGTGTAATTTCAGTCAGTAATGAGTGTTATCCACATGAGGACAGCTTTGAATCCGAGCCTGACGGAGGCGGGGATAGCCAAGGGGTGGGAAAGGATCCGCTCTTATTTCTAAAGAGGACATGAATGGAAGAAAAAAAAGCTTTCTTCTTATTCACCTTTTTAATGTCATACTTAATCTGACACCCTCTATAACCGCAGAAGTGGGGAAATCTCTTCACACATTGTCACCTGTTCCTCTAATCATTTTCTGCCTTGTAAGGGAAAGAAAGGAAGGTGAGAACCACAAGAGCAGAGTTTTCAGAGGAACTACACAGCGGAGGGGGTCTTTGAATCCTTCATCCTTTCATTTGGAATGCAAGACAGTGGTAATGTTGAGAGGGACACATCTGCAATTAAATCAGCATCTCAGCATCTCTTTAAATAGCTATATATGCCTATATGGTATTGATCAGAACCTCCATCAATGTTAGACACAGTAACAACACAAAGCCGGTAAAGCAAATAAAATTAGGCCTAAATAATTGTTTCAAACCGACTCCTTTGAATCCGTGGCCTTGCACTGAAATGTCGTCCCCTAGCAAAGCATATATCAGTGCATCATATTCACTGCCGCTGTTGCTGGGAAACAAAATAGAGGCGTGGCTGGAACGCCGCGCTCCGTTCCGGGGTGTATCTGGGGCTCTGATCTGTGGTAATTTCAATGTTCAGATGTAATCGCACTTCCTTCCCCCTCAGAGTAAACAGCGACAAGCAAGAAAGACAATAATTAACACTGCCTGTGGGCAGGAGCAGGGGCCCTGGCTGTAATCAAACACTCGGCTCACTTTTACCCCGTAAACAGGGCTACTGATAACACCGCCGGCCTGCGGGGAGGGAGACCTGTATGTACACAGCGCCTACATGTGGACACACGGTGTATTGCAAGGTGTGAAACAGTCAGCGTAAAACCACCTTTACGCCCCACCTTGTGGGACCCTTTTTATTCATTTTCTCCCATAATTAATTGAATTATATTCATTAAAAAGAATTAATCTTAATTATAAGCTATTAATAATCATGCACTATAGTGAATAGGCTTAATAAATGCAAAGCAAATAACTAACTTCAGAGAGAAAAAAAAACTGAGAAGAAAAAACTGTATTCAACTCATGAGTGGAGATGTCACAGCAACATACTCGTGCCTGCCATAGCTGTCGCAGAACTTCTATATATGAACCAGCCACATGAGAAAAATATCAATTTCCTCATGAATGGCTGCTCCTCTTTGGGAGGCCGGCTGTAGCCTGAGGTGACAGGTGTAAAAGACCGCCCCGCTCAGGAGAGAAGGGTCACTGTCTGAGACCCCTCACAGTATACACAGAACCCCAACTCAGATGTGGAGCAGGACTCCCAAATTCAACACACCCCTGCACCATCTGGATGTCATTTTGCCCAAGGACTCCACACACACCTCAAACTCCTGGCTTTTTCTACTGACACACCGCCCGACCCTGGAGCATGTGCAGGACCCCAGGAAATTAAAGGAAAGAAAGACGTTCCCCTGCCATTCCTGAACTCGCCAGCTCACCGTCTGCCTGCTTCCACTCCAGTCAACAGCTATACAGCCCTCATTGCTGTCTTTCCAATGTGCACAACACCGCAGTGTATGTTTCTCACACTAACACTAACAGGAGGAGGAGTAATGTTTTCATAACATTACTGCAACACTAGCAATACAGAAGCAACAGCGGAGGGGTAAGTGAAAGAGATGCTGTGAATGGTTTGGCTTCCAGGCAGGACTGAGCACAGGGTCAAAGGTCAAAGGACAGCTACTTCAAGTCCTCCAAAACCTGCCATGAGCAACCACCGCTTTCCTCAAACTGTGAACAGGATACCCAGGAAGCTTGCAGCCTGTTATTTAAAGGGTAACTTAGAGATAATAAACGTTAAGTACAAGTGGGATGCGTGTGCAGTGCTGTGATTGACTCGTTGGGCTCAAAGAAATTTATTCAGAGCGCACAATGCAGTGGAACCAGAATTTCAAAGGAACATGCTTTACTGAGGTACTGAAAGGTATTCCTGCTGAGGTCAGCACTTCTTACAGTGTTTCAAGTGCCCTGGCATAGCAGAACAGTGGATTGTATAATGCAAAAGGCTTGTGCATTTACTTCTTCCCCTTATCCATTCTCTAAGGGCAGTAAAACTAGACCACTGAGCCCTAGCTATTTTGGCAAAGCAGGGACACTTCCAAAACAACTTTCTTTATGAGAGCTTTATTTTTCCAAAGGTATTTTACAAATAGAAGAATGAATTTCCACAAACTCTAGACAACAGAAGAGTGACGGAGTTTCATCAAGTGCACCAGAACCACCCCAGCGGTGACAGGAAGAAGGGTTCCCACATTCATCTAGAGGAAGGAAAAACCAAGAAGTGTGTAAAGGTGACATCCTCTGAAGAGCACTGCAGCATAGCAATATTTACAACAAATATTTACTGACAGTTCTGCAGTTTCTTCTAAACATTTTAGCACATTAAACCATCTATGTGCATAACTTGACAATTTCACTCCTACCTACAGAACTACAGCCTTCTACAAACTGATTCTAACACAGCTCTAACACCATGTAATACGGTCTATTCTAGGGCAAGTTACCTGATTTTCAATACTGACCACCTGTGGTTCACTCCCTGAGGTCATGCAGGGGTAAGAATGGTTTAAATGATCATAAGAACGTGATTGGAGGAGAAGGGGGGGGACGGGATTACAAGGCTACAGCAGCATCACAACAAGACGCAAAGAGCTAACGCTAAGAGCTAAAGTTCGACTATCGCTATGGCACTAAAAACGCTAAGCTCCTCCTCAGCATGTAAAAATGTATATGCTCTTCAAGTTGGAAATTCACATGGGAGCTCTAGGAAGAGGCACGCTGGACAGAGGGCAAGTGTTTGGCGGTACATGCGCATCCAGCCAGCACACTTTCACTATCTAAGCCCCCCTCTTTCCCTTGGTGGTAGGAGAGGTAAATGAAAGGCAGGATGTGGGCATGGCCTGTGACACGGCGTACGCATCACAATGCCCCCCCCAACGGCACTTACAGAGCGGCGGCTCCGGAGATGATCTCGATCAGCTCCTTGGTGATGACTGCCTGGCGGGTGCGGTTGAAGGTCAGGGTCAGCTTGTCGATCATCTCGGCTGCAGAGAGTCCAGAGCAGATCGCTCGTTAGGCGCGGCCGACATCACTTCCTGTTTCTGACTGCCTAAAGGGAGTCTGGGCTTGCCGGGCTGCCCAAAGCACAGCTCACAGGTACAAATGGATTGTATAGTGTGACAAGATTCAGACTAACAGAGGGCGCTCCTGTTCAGAGCGATAGCATGTTATCATGAGGACTCTCAGAACTAAAAGGGAAACAGCCACTGTTCTTCCGGTTGTCTCTGAGACACCTTTTCCCAGGGTCAGGGAATCAGTTTCCACTTTTCTCCAGTATTTGGGTTTCTTTTTTGTCAATTCCCTTAGGAAATTGCATTACGTACAGCAGTCTGTAACAACTCAACTGTAAAAATGCACTCTGACAAAATTAGCGTGACTGATCAAATAAAGTTAAATAACACACAGCAAGCACACCTCTCCACAATACTTAATCTACAAGAGGCATTTAACCCTTTGAAAGCCAGCTGTAAAGCACATACAGCAGAGATAGCATACAGATCAGTGAATGCGTGTAGGAGCCCTCTGTCGTGTGAGGTACACGTGAAGAAACCACGGTTACGTAACAAACAGAGCCAAACAGAGCACCAGCTAACTCAATGACCCAAACACTGGCCGTTCCCCACGGGGAACCTGAGCCCTTCTGGAACATTCTCCAGCAGTGAGGGTGATGAGTGTGAGGGAGGTCGGTCTCACAGGCGTTCTTGCTGGCGCTGTCCATGGCGGTCATCCTGGCGCTCTGCTCGCTGGTGGTGGACTCCTTCATGCTGTAGTAGATGATGTTGACCAGGGCGAACTCCTGGTAATTCCTCAGCACGTCCGCGTCAATGTCATCGTAAATGCTCATGTTCTCTGCACCGGCGGAAAAACACACAATTCAGAAAGCTGGCTAGCACTGATACTGGCTTATTAAAACATTTTGCTTCAGGCCCATAATTTCCCTAAACATTTTACAAGCAAATATTGTTTTGTTTTGCTCTTTTTTAACGCAATCGTGTCATCAATGTCATGTTGTCGAAATATGACGTGTACCTGAGTTTGCCACAGTATCCATGGAGAAAAGGGGCTTTTCATCAGTCTTGTATGAAATAACAGACCTGTTCAACAGCAAAACAAAAACATCACATATTAGTCACTTACATATTAGTGATTATCATGTTAAACCCAGGCATTAAAAGATGCTCATTCCAGCAGGTTTGTAATGAAGGCAGAGAGAGCATTTAAATACCTGCGGGTATCACTGCACTGAACTCAAACTGCAGTCAACACTTAAGTTCTCAGACTCTACTCAGGATTTGTTCCTCACACAAACCTTAACCACTGATTACAGCCTCACAATGAATCAGTTCAACACAGGAAACACTTAAATGCCACCCCACTGTAGTGACTGGAGACGTGGTGTCTCTGTCTGGGTATGGGAGGGTCTTGTCACCTGAATCTGTTGTAGAAGATGGTGCCCTGGTCAAACTCGAAGCCCGAGTCCAGCAGCTCGGTGGCGATGAGGGAGGCGTCGGCGAAGGTGGGAGGTTTGCGACCCACCTCCTTACAGTTGATCAAGAAGTGCTTCCCGTGGGTCCTGGCAGGAATAAGAAACATTCCTCAGTACTGTCAATGCGAGGGGACAGAGAGTGGGACAGGAAGCAGCCGTTTCTAGGCTTATTTCTGTGGAATGACAGGGAAAAATCCCCCCAACGGTTTAAAAACAAAGACAACCAATCGTATTCACACAGGATGGTGGAGGCATGTGTGATACGAAGATCCACATTCAATTAGTGTATGCAGCAACAACAGACTCCTCTTAAGACTATAACAAATGTACCAGCAGACTGCTTCACATTCAGCACACACAACCAGAACAGCACACTCACACTATGTGAACTGATTTGCGCTTGGTTGCTGAACAGCCAAAGATTCAGTTATCCACACTCTGTAGCCTGGGTAACAAAGCCAATTTTGTATTTTTCAGTTTGAGAAATGTTTTCAAATTTTGGTAATGGAGTGCAATTACAACTGTACTGCAGCCTTTCTGGCGCAGCACTGAACACAGCTGTGGGCATGCACCAGTACAGGGATGGGTCCATTTACCTGTGCAAGGGAGGGTGTGTGTACCTGTGCAAAGAGGTATGTGTTTACCAGTGCAGGAAAGGGGTATGCACCTGCACAGTGGGGTGTTTACCTGTACAATAAGCCTCTCAGCTTGTCTCCTATGTTCACCACCACCACTTCTTTGCCAGACCCAGCCAGCTTGTTGATCTCGCCCTTCATGGCCTTGGCCACGTTGGAGTGGATGGCTCCACACAGGCCTCGGTCGGATGACACGCCGATGATCACGTGCTTCTGCTTATCCTCCGGAGTTTTGATCTCCGCCTTCTCATACAGAGCTGAGAGCAGAGACACACAGCAACCGCCACTATTAAGCCCACAGCTGAGCAGACACACACAACAACCTACACTATCATGACAAGTAGCCCCATGTGCACTGACACCTGTAGACCATTTCAGACTCACACAGCACACAGCGACTCATATAGGTCTTTTTGTTATGATAAAGTAGGTGGCCTTCATGCGCTTTTGTACATCAGTCACACTGTACCCCAAAAAGTGTGCCTTTCCTATCTCTGCAGTATGACAGGAGGGGATAGGGACACTACACTAAGGAGGCAGGCAATTACACAGAAGGTAAATGCTGTAAAGCCACTCTGTGACCCACCCAGGGCTCCAGTCCCATAGACACGGGCTGGCTTCAGGGACCTCTCAGCCCTGGAGTACTTGGCCGCGGCCACCATCTTCATGGACTTGGTGATCTTCTGGATGTTCTTGATAGACTTCAACCGGATGGTGACTGAAACAGACGAGTCACACACCACCTTACACCTCACAACAAGCCCATGCACATTACATCACAACTAGCCCAGAAACAAGGTCAGCAAAAATTCAACCCAACCCCGGAGAAGTTTAAACATGCTACTGCATGGGAGAAGAAATTAAACTAATACTTACTGTCCTTCAAGGTAGCCATGTTCCTGACCTGGCCACTGAAAAACACAAAAGTGCAAATAAGTTGCGCCTAAATGACATCTTGCACAGAAGTATTTGCATTCCGTTTCCAATGCTCAATTCAAAATTCTGCAGAACAACCATTCACCAACAGACCACCCAGCTAGCAAGATCAGCTATACTATTAGCTGCACTGGCGGTGTCATAACATTAGCTTACGATCTATATTGCGTTTCCTTTTGTTGACATTGCTGACACGACTGAGGATTTCCATCTTACGGCGTCAACGACTGGCCTTATTTCAAAGTTCTAACACTGTTCTAGCTAGCTAGCTAGCTATCAGTCAAACACTACTCTAAGTAGCGAATATGGAAGCAAGCAATCTGATATTCCACCAAAGCAGGAAACTACCATCAACAAAAAAACTCCCATAAACAGATTTCCTTGAAAATTTGACTCTTATGATACCTGTTGCGACCGAATGTGCAATCTAGCTAATGCTAGCTGTCAGTTTTAGAGTGAACTTAAGACTCCTAACAGCACACTGTAGAGGCCTAGCTACCGGTGAATCAAGGATCGAGACTTGTTCTCACGACAGAAAAACAGCTGAAGAACTACATGTTACAAGGCGCATAGAACAATCTTAAAACTGAAAAGCATGGCTCTGTATCTATAACACATTTTTTAAAAGGTTTACCATTGTGGCAAGAACAGCGCCGCGGTGGTCCTGGCGAACATGGTGACTTCAATGAAGGTCAGACTCGCCTTACTGCGCAGGCGCACAGATCTGCGCCCCTCAAGTAACGCGGCTCAACCTCTCAACCTAATATCGCGGTATTACAACTGCGTTCGCGTGAATTGGTGGTGATTTTGTCAGTGGTGAAAGGGAATCGCGTGCAATGGTGGCATATACTACATTAGCCTTCACTGTACATGTTCTGATCATTCAAATGTAAATCTGATGCTTCAGAGCAAATGAAAAATAGCTAGTCAGTCAGCTAATAAATGGAATGAGTTTGGTTCAACAGCATATAAGAACAGTTAAAAGTCCAGGCTGGTGCATATTGTGTAGTTTGATACTCCATGTCTACAAGCATTCACAGGGTGCCTTTGAAATATTTTATTTATGTCTGTTTGCATCAGAACATTTCCCCCAATGTGTCATTTTTTGGAATTACACGAAAAAAACTAAACAGCCACCAGGAAAAGTTGGGAAATGTTGAAAAGATTCATATCCCACGTGTGGTTACATAATTTCTCCACTAGATGATGCCCTTTGGTTATAAACTGGTGATAACGCTCGAGTCCTAAACTTTATAAAGTATTTCACCATTTGACATGCAGTTTTATAAAGAATATAGTACATGAGTGCAAGAATGCATTTGAAACGGATATGCATTCAGACACTTTTCACCTTTGTGTGGAATAACAAAAACACACCACTAACATTTACATATTTATGTTAATGAAAACAATGCCCCCTTCCCAAGATGTGCTACGTATGCAGGCCTACGTATATACGTATGTTTGTTTGTATATTTACAGTATCCTCCTACGTCATTTCCATTTAAGTCATTTTTCTATGACTGCATGTAAGTTAAATGCATTTTCTTCTTAACTGCGTATCTTTACATCCCCTAAATAACTAACTGCAGATACTTTCGAAATATATTTGTAAATACATTCCTGAAGTCAAAGGTCTACAGGACTCGCATCACCTGAGTCTTATGTGTGGAATGAACCAATGATCCACCAGTTATCAGAAACGTGTGACATTGTGAGGTTATTATTGCCGATTGACATTCATGCAGACATCAGTCTTGAAATAAATTAACTAATACATCTTTCAGTATCTTAGACAGTTGCATGGTATCTTTCAAAGTAGATTTTTTTATGAAGGAGTACAATAGCCTTGGAGTTTTATGATGTGTTTGACGGAAACTTATACCCTACGATTGTGCGTTCTGAAATGCGTCATTAGTTCCAATTTTTCAGCGACATCATATGTTATATGTCTGCGTTCTGTAATTTATGTTCGGCTGAACATAAATTACATGTTGCCCTTAAAGTGTAGTTTATGGCCTTGGGGTTAATTGTAGGAGAAATGAACAAAGCGCGGGGATGAAGTGGGTTTAAGTGCCTCTGTTGTAATTACAGTGTAGTGATTCTCAGGCCGGGGTTAATTCCCTCTATCGGAGAAAACTCACCTCCAAGCCCGGCGTGTAGCGTGTGAGGATAGGCGTGCCGCTGGACGTTTCCCCAACCCCTGAATTCAGTATCAGTCAGTTCCATGTTTCGCGCAGTGCATGCGGTTTTCTTCTCCGTCAATGTGAGAAACATGGATATTAACCTGTTTTTGAGTGTTGTTTTCTTGCTGCTGTGTTTTGCTCCGCTTGGTTCTGGGCAATATGAGGATATTGATCTTGAGGATGACATCTTCCCCAACTCGGATTTAAGTACTGTAAGTCTTATGTGATTTCTTTAGGTACGTCTGGGGATTAGGAGTTTATTCCTTTCGGCATTTGACATTGTTATGTTTATTTCAAGGTTCCTCTCCGAGTGCGGCGACAGATCAAAACATTAATGAATAAGGTAAACGTGATCCGACTTAAATGACGTGACATTTTTTATATTGTTGTTTTTATGCTTTATATAATATCAGCTCTCCTTCAGCATTATCATTTAATCCATTTTTTATTTTGCCAGTTTTATTGACTTATTAATTCAATGTGAAATCATTATCATTTATTATATGTAACATTTCGCCGTAATATTTTGTCCAATATGCATATGAGTTGTTTTACTGCGGTATACTGTCTGTTCTAATATCCCAGTAACCCTTTCATGACTTGTGCAGTTGGCCAGTGTAACTGGAGTACGCTGGATGTGATGCGTTTTGTCTGAGAGCGCACAGAAACAGTCTATGTCAGTCAGAAGCGATAAAATAAAATGACGATGTGGTGGATGAAAGTATGTAAGACAGCACCCTCATGAGCAATACATTACATAACTTAAACAAAAAAACTGCAAACTGCCCCGCTCTTTACCACTAGCCTACACTGTGCTGCAGATGAGTTAGCCTTCAGAGGCTGAGGTTTACACGTGCAGATTACACATTTCCTGATTTGTGTAATGAATGGAATTATTCCTATGAACTAATCTAAAAGCACAGTAGTGAATATCACAGAGCGTACATGCGCGGAATGGGGTTCACTCTAATAACTCACACATTGCTTTCAACATTACAAGGCTACAACTGTCACTGGTAAACCGTGGCAGGAACATGAGATGATATGCTGAAGGAGGTGATACAGCTTTACCTTTTTTCAGGTGTACTGCATAATTTTGGTGTTTCCTTCCTACAGGAAACAAAACCTCACATCCAGGAACTCTCGGTGAAAACAACTGTAATCTCCCGTTATGCTGTCACCTCTGTGTCCTGCACCATGCTGAACCGGCACTCCACCGCCACAGAGGGGGTCTTCCCGTTCCAGATCCCAGCAGCGGCCTACATCTCCAACTTCACTATGTGAGTACAGTACAGCTGGATGGAGTCTCCTACTTGACCGTGTAAGTACAGCTGGACGGTGTCTCCAGCTTGGCAGCTGTATCTCAAAGTTTATCACATGAGTACAGGAGCATAGTGTCTCCAACCCAAACACTTGAGTACAGCTGGATAGTGTCTGTGTTTTATGTAATGGCAGCTGGTCTGTGTCTCTGCCACCTCTAATGTCCTAGAGTGTGGCTTAGTGTGGTGATTTGATAAGACTGGCAGATTTTACAAGCTGTCAGTTTTTAGAGGCCTACCAGAGAAATAAAGCACTGTCTCAATGACTGGGGTGATGTCATAATGCAGTTGGGCTCTGATTGGACATGTCTCCTGTTGCCCTGATCGATACTTACTTAGAGAATCAAAGGTAGCACAGGTCATTGATGCACTAGAAACGGGTAAAGGAGGATCTGTCTGTCTACCCACAGGATCATTGGGGGGAAGGTCTACCCCGGTGAGATCAGGCCCAAGGAGAAGAAGGTCAAGCTGGTCAAAGAGGGTGGGGCCAAGCCTCAGAAAGAGAGAGAAGGTGGTGAAAGGTATAAGCATCCTGTTAACTGAATAACTGTGACATCATTTCCAACTCCAAATTCCACTCCCAAGATTACAGAGACAGCAAATTGTGTGTTTAACCTGCCTGAGCAATAGCATCCCTTCCATACATGTTATGGTGTTACAGTTTGTTCTCTGTACAGCTACAGCAGAGTTGCTCTGAGGCATTTCTTCAACAGATGGTAATACAGTATTTCGATTTTTTCTCTGCCACCTAAATTAATGTCAGGGTGTGGTCATGGAGAAAAGACATCACTGATTTGTATTGATAGCTAGAAATGAAAATGAATACCAATGTCGAAACAAGATTTTTGGTTTGCATAAGAAACAGTAATAACAGTAGGGCCTCATGGAGATTAGAGCTATCCTCCCCTTTAGTGATGAGAACAACATCCTCTGGGATGAATGTGGTCACACCGGGAGAGCGATAGAGTCACGGCTTTTCCTCGTGCAGCGAGGGTGACGTGGAGGCGTTCCGCGTGGCGGTCAGCGTCCCGGCGAAGAGCCAGGCGGTGTTCCTGCTGACGTACGAGCAGCTGCTGCAGAGGTGGCTGGGCGGGTACGAGCTGGTGACCAGCCTCCGGCCGCAGCAGCTCGTCAGCAGGCTGAGCGTCCAGGTGACCGTCGCCGACCACGCCCGCATCACGCAGCTGGAGGTGCTGCCGCTGCAGAACGAGAAGAGCGCTGCCACGGCCAGCAGCGGAGCCAAAACGCAGGGTACGGCTTCCAGAGACAGGTGTTTCAGCGTGAGGCCGCCTCTCTGACGTGTGTGTGCGTGTGTGTGTGTGTGTGTGTGTGTGTGTGTGTATTCTGCGTTTGTGTATATGCGTGTATCATGTGTGTGTTTAAGTTTGTATGTGTCTGTTTATGTGTGTGTGTATGTGTATTTGTGTGGGTGT
Source organism: Megalops atlanticus (assembly GCA_019176425.1). NCBI lineage: Eukaryota > Metazoa > Chordata > Actinopteri > Elopiformes > Megalopidae > Megalops > Megalops atlanticus. The sequence continues at coordinate 16,131,981 of CM032899.1, forward strand.
GTATTCTGTTTTTCTATATGTGCTTGTATCTGTGTATTTAGTTTGTGTGTGTGTGTGTGTGCGAGTATGACTGGCTGAAGCTCAGTTGTTAATGTCAAACGGCACTGAAGCCTGGGACTTCAACCCCTACTGACTCTGGCCCCCTTTCCACAGCAAAGCCAACACCTCCTGTCTCCACGGTGATACAGCGGAATAGAACCTCCTGCAAGATCTCCTTCAGCCCCAGCATCGTTCAGCAGGCCAAGATTGCAACCAGCGGAAACCTGGGAGACTTCATTGTGCGTTACGAAGTGGAGAGAGAGCTGGGCATTGGCGATATCCAGGTACATATCCAGGAGCCATTTAGCAACTAATCTGTGTATGTACTCAATTTAATTGTGGAATCTTCAGAGTAGTGTGTAAAAGGTATTTGTGTGTGTGTGTATGTGTGAAAGATGTGGAGGGTTTATGCATGTGTTGAGGGTGATGGAAGGGTATAGAAGTTGCACTCCACAACATGTGAATTTTCCCAGTCAGTTTTGCTTTCTTCTAGTTCCTGAACGGACATTTCGTGCACTACCTCGCACCCAAAAATCTACCTGTGGTCCCAAAGAATGTGGTGTTCGTGATTGACACCAGCGCCTCCATGATGGGGACCAAAATCAGACAGGTGACTTCCTCATCAAGGTCCTGTCACAGGCTGAACATCATGAATTAGCCACCAGATCTCTCTGCTGCAGACTCTAGTCTGCCAGTGCTTATCTGTACCAGGCTCACATATCTCAACATCTGCCAGTGTGTTTTATTTCAGAGGAGGTACAGCACATTTGTGTTTGGAAATGGAATAAACAGACCAGATGAAGCACCAGGCAGCCCATGTACAGCCTTTCGATAGACAGTCTTTCAAACATATCCTGAAAGCTTTTTTGTCTCTTTAAACTGCATTATTGTGTCAGTGTCTGTGTGGAGATCATCTCACTAATCGGGCTTTTTCTGTCTGAAACAGATTCCTGCAGTATCCACTGATCTTGTGGTTCAGTTTGCATATTTGACTGCCCTTTGGCAGGGTGTGTTTACGTCTTTTGCTTCCACACAGACAAAGGAGGCCCTCTTTGCAATCCTGAGGGACCTGAACCCTAATGACCGCTTCAACCTCGTGAGTTTCTCCAGTCGGGTCAAGGTGTGCCAGCCAGGCCAGCTGATGACCGTCACTCCGAACAACATCCGAGATGCAAAGAAGTTCATCTATATGATGACCCCCAGTGGAGGTAAGCACTGCCCTTGTGTTCATGATGACTGAAACACAGCAGGAGGTCAGCAGTACACCTCCATAATGCCTCTGCACCATTACATTGAGTTTAAAGGGCCTCACTTTCACCTGGCAAATAGGAAAGCACTGGTAGATCTAACACACACTCAGAGAAACATCAACAAAGAGAACCACAGGCAGATCTAACACGCACACTCAGAGAACAGTCAACAAAGAACCAGTCTCTGACATGGTACCCCTGAGGGAAACAGAGGTTGTGGAAACCCATGGACCAGCTAAAGGAGCATCACAGGATGAGAGATGTAGGAGATCATATTCTCCTGGAGAACCAGAGGAGGAGGGAGTAACATTGTGGGTCACCAGTTCTCTCCAGACATAAGCAGCCTTCAGTGTGCAATAAACACTCCCTATGTCCTGATAGAGGGAAGTGTATTTTTCTCTACTGTGCAAATTTAAATCAGGACTCATGAATCAAATAATAAAATAAATTAATTGACCCTCTGCAGGAGCTGACATAAACGGGGCCATCCAGACCAGTTCCGCGTTGCTAAGCACCCAGGTGTCCAGCCCAGGTGCGCGCCCCAACAGCGTGTCCGTCATCCTGCTCCTGACGGATGGCAGGCCCACCGTGGGCGAGCTCGAATCTCCCAGAATCCTCAGCAACACCCGCGCGGCAGTGCAGGAGCGGCTCTGCGTCTTCACTGTGGGCATCGGGAAGGATGTGGACTACCGCCTGCTGGAGCGCATGGCTGCAGAGAACTGCGGCAGGACACGCCGCATCATGCAGGAGTCCCACACCAAAGACACGCTCAAAAGGTAGGTCCCTCTGCCTTGAATTTATATCTCCCATGAGCTATACTGTCATGTACCTCCTTTTTGCAGCCTCGTTCTCCCTCTCTCTCTCCCCTTCCCATATATCTACCTCACATGGGCTATATTTTCTCTGTCAGACCCCACATTGCTGCTAGTCATGCCTCTCCCTCTCCCTTACCTCATAGTACTGCTACTATATGTTATTTGAATTCAGTGTTCCCTATCTTGACCCAAGTTTTGACCATGGGAGCATAAGCAAAAAGACATGGACAAAGGAAGGCACTTGAAATAGCTGAAATTACTTTGTCTGAAAGCCAGGAAATTACCTCTATATGTGGCACATTGTTTATGGCTCTGGTATCAAAACCTCTGACGACAAAGTGACCTTATGAAGCACAGCTACTTTGTCAACGAAGTGTACCTGTAAACATGTGTAATATATGAAATCAATTTAAAAACACAGGGGCTGACACAGTGCTACGGGGTCTGGGAACAGAGAAAGATCGGGAATAAGGAATTCTGGGAAATGTGAATGGTGAATTTGCAAACCTCTTGAATTGGGTTGAAGGGTTAATCCTCAAAGTGCTGTAGAGCCATCAGTGACTTCCCCTCTGCGTTAGGTTTAATGACTCCTCCCTCTTGGCAGGTTCTACGATGGGATTGGCTCGCCGCTCCTGACGGATATCCAGGTGGGCTACACCGAGGGCTCTGTGCAGGACGTCACCAGGAGCCATTTCACCAACTACTTCAACGGCTCCGAGATGGTGATCGCGGGCAAGCTGACCAATCAGAGCTCAGAGTCCGTGCACATAGAGGTGACGGCCAGCAGCAGCGGCAGGCGCCTGGTACTGGAGGCAGACGTGGCCCTGAGGCAGACACGGGCGGGGCAGGGACAGGCATTCAGCAACAGGCAGACGGGGTACGCGGAGCGACTGTGGGGCCTCCTGGCGGTGAAGGACGGGCTGAGGTCCCGGCGGCACAGCCAGACCCGCCGGGAGAGGGAGGAGCTGGGCCGGCAGGTGACCAACCTGTCGCTGGCCTACAACCTCCTCACCCCTCTCACCCGCATGGTCCTGGAGACGGCCGACGCCCAGCTCCATGGCAACGTGCCTGAAAACAGCGCCACCACCGACCTCTCTGAGGAAACGATCGGAGATCTTGCCCAGAGTCTCCACAGGAAGACTGAACAACCAGGTAAGGGCTGTACTGTTACCTAGCAATCAGGTGAGAGTTCTACAGTTACCTAACTGACAACCAGGTGTGATATCTGTTACGCAAGTCGAAACAAGGTGAGAGATCTACTGCTGTCTATCAATCTATTGTTCACTATTGAATGCATCTGTTGCACAACCACAGTATAACATTATAACATTTTTAACATTATTTATCCTGTTTGCCATTGGAAAACAAATATCCATGAGTTACCTAAGATGATTTGTAATTATTTCTTATTTGTTTATTAACCTATTGGAACATTATTCACATATTTTGAACATTAGTTTGTGGGTTTTAACATCTTCTTCGAAAGGTTCTACTCCCATTCCTGTGTTTTATCTGCAGGTACATCTGTGGGGAAACCGATAAAGAAATCCATCACCATTTCCAAAACATCAGGTGAATTCTTTTTTAACGCATTTCTTCTTTCCCTATCTGAGTTGTAAGAGGGTCATGAACTTGCTGCAGAGACCGAGGGACACAGCTGCTCTGCTTGTTTCTTGTGCTGGTCTCTTATTTGGCTCAATGTCAAACTTAAAAGACACAAACATCACTGTATTCCCACTCTGCAGTGCTGGAAAGGCTTGTCATTTTGAGTCTCTGCAGACGGTAATTATCAGGGGCTGTTTAAATGACACTGCTCTCAACTTGTAGCGAAGCCAAGGCTGAAACATCACGGAGGGGAGATGGAGCTAAAAGCTAATGATGGCCTGCAGTTTGAGCAGATGACAGGGAGGCAGACGCCTTCTCACTCAGAGATCAAATCAATATTAATCTTAAATGCAGGTTAGGAGCACATTGATACAAATATTTCACGCAGGCTGATATTATGGTGTTTGACTCCGTCCTCCAGCTGATGGTGACCCGCACTTTGTGGTGGAGTTCCCTCTCAGCAAGCTGACTGTGTGCTTCAACATCAACGGAGAGCCGGGGCACGTCCTCAGACTGGTGTCCGATCACGAAAACTCCGGTGAGGATGCTAAGACCGATGGGTAACTCTTGAATATGGGGCTGCGCTGTAGCATAGTGGTGAGGAGTAGGGCTTGTAACCAGGTTGCTGGTTCAATTCTCCACTGGGGCACTGCTGCTGTACTTTTAGGCAAGTACTTAACCCAGAATTGCCTCAGTAAAAATCCCACTGAAAAATGGATAACACGTTGTAATTGTAACCTACATAAGTCGTCTGCTAAATGCCAATAATGTAATGTGATGATGTTGCTGAATGACTCTGGGCCGGATGGGTGGTTGCCAGGGGTGACGGTGAATGGGAAGCTGATTGGAGCACCGGCGCCGGCCCACAGCCATAAGCAGCAGCGTACTTACTTCAGCACGATCACTGTGGTGGTGGCCCAGCCCAAACGGGCCTACATCGAGATCACCCCCCGGAAGGTGATCCTGGACGCCACGGACCGGATGATACTGCCGTGCGACACCACGGCCGCCGTGGAGACCGATGGGCTGGGCGTGGCCATCGTGGGCAGGGCCAACGTCACCGTCACAGTCCAGGGGACCATCGCCTTCGTCATCCTGGTCCACCAGTACAAAAACCCGGCGCCATACCAGCGGGACCATCTGGGCTTTTACATTTCCAACAGCAAGGGCCTGTCCAAGCACTCTCACGGGCTGCTGGGTAAGTACTCCCAGGGGATTTGGGGAAAGAGCCTGTCCAGGCCCTCTCATAGGCTGCTGGTTAAGTACTCCCAGGGGCTTCTGGGTAAAAGCCTGCCCAAGCACTCCTAGGGGCCTCTGGGAAAGAGCCTGTCCAAGCAATCCCAGGGGCTTCAGGGAAAGCACTCCCAGAGGCAGCTGTATAAGGGCCTGTCAGAGAACTCCCAAGAGCTTCTGGGAAGGGGCCTGTCCAAGGTCCCCCCCATGGTGTCTGAGTAAGAGCCGGTCTGAATCCTCCCAGGGGTTTCTGGGTAAGGGTCTGTCTAAAGTCCCCCAGGGGCTTCTGAGTAAGGGCCTGTCCAAGCACTCCAAGGGGCCCTCGAGTCTTGACAACATCACCAGATGGGTCTGAAATAATTACTGCATTACACTGCTACAGCTTATCAGCTTTAGACTTTCACCTTAGAGCTTCATCTCACATTGGAGTTTCTGCAGTAAAACCCAGCTGTGCATTATGCATTCTGTAAGTAAAGAAATCACTGTGATTTGTGTTGAATGAGGTTTTTCTCAGGGGTCCAGGCGTCATGCAGACAAGGAGTTGCGGTGTTGATGGAATCACTTAAGCTGCCTCACTCAATCCACTCACTCCAGTTTGTTCCTAGTGGTGTTGACTCCTATGGGGGAGGGGGCACATTTCACTGCAGACAGAAATAGAAATAAAGCGATAGAAGTTGTTCTTTGCCCTCATTCTCCATGGTACAGTTGAATTCTAAGCCCCTGCTTCTCCCTGCAGGTCAGTTCCTTTATCAGGAGGTGGGGCTAATAACTCCCCCTCTCAGTGACACGGTGCCAGACCACTCCCTCGCCCCACCCCCTGACCCCGCTCTGAAGATCAAGGAGCGGACGGTTTCCGTGGTGAGGAAGAGCAGGAAGCTCTACAACGGGAGGCAGAAGGTGGACTGCTGGTTTGTCAGGAACAACGCTGACAAGCTGATTGACGGCCACTACGAGGACTACGTCGTGCCACACCTCTTTGACACCGGGAACGGACTTCACAAGACCAATGGAAATTAAAACTGACACCAAAAAACCTAACATAACCCAGCACTGCAACCATAAACCACAAACTCAACATGCCTGCCACAACCCCACCCCTACACTGTGACACTGTGATAATTTTTTGGTTTATTGAGGCATGGTTTCTGTAGAAGAATGACTGTTTTGAAAGTTTTGTTGTAACTTATAAAGTAATAACCACTTAATAACATAACTCATTATAATGGCAATAACATAATATGTTTGGATAATGTAATTAACTGCCGCATAACAAAAATTGTGATGGATAATGTTATAAACTTTTCTTGTTGTAAACTTTTTAAGGTAATAACTTATTACATTAGCAAGTAGTTATTATGTTAAATGGTAAGTAACACTTTTTCTACATAATGAAAGTTTTGTAATGTAATAATTTTAGCCGATAATGTAATAACTCTCTAAAATCACCCCAAAATAAACTTGTTCAGTTTTTTAATTGATGATTACTTAGTGTTATGTGTTGCAGCATGTTCTGGTTATATATGAATATGTACTGATTGCTTGATGGATGTCAGATTGTTTACGCCTCACAGCAAGAATAAAACACACGTAAATATAGTTAGCCATACATTTCATAATGACACATCATCATGGTAGTTATGACTTCATAGTTTTAAACAACCTTGCTTCTTAAAAAATGTAATATGAATAAAATATGATATACTTAGAATTACATTTGGATATGAATTCTCAGAGTTTAGACATTTTTATGTAAGAATAAGTTAAATACTTGATAATGAATGTCCATGGAAGCAGTTAATAAATTATATGCTACAGTTCTTACAGGGATGAATGTAGACATTCTTTTCATTAGATGATGAACTTTCAGGCTTTGAATGTGAAAGCCACTCAGGGATTGTAAAACTGAACTACATACTGTTAAACAAAACTAAGGCCACTGACCTCTGCATGTGTTCCCATGGAAACCGGACTTCAAGTTTGGAATGGGTTTACGTTTTATAATCCCTTACTGTGTAGGAATGTGAGGGTGTCAGTGAGCCGTGAAGACTCTGTGGAACTGTGAGCGCGTGGGCAAGCCGTCAGGGGTGTGCGCAGAGACCCGCACACAACCTTCAGGGGAGGAGACAAACAGGAACACATCACACTGCAAGGTAAAGAAGGGCTTGTAAAAACACACCTGAGTCAGATTTACAAATGAAGCCATGGCATATGTGCCATTCACTATTTGTCACCTTTCTTGAAATGACTGTGAGCAGAAAGTCTTGTGGCACAGCCTTAAGAAAGGGGCCATCACAGTCCTTTAACTTAAATCACTGAAAAATGCTTTAGGCCAAGCCATAATCGAAAAGCAGGAGCACAACCCTGGGAACCTGCTAAGCACTTTGGGCTGATTTTGTTGTCTGTATGATATCATGATTTGTATGTCATTATCGCCAGGTTTTCCATAGTCAGGTGATTGTTGTTGTGGCCAACACTCCATCAACTGTTGTTGTGTCTGATGGACATTCTCGTGTGAACACATGTCTGGTCCATCAAAGCCCCTGTGTGACACCTGGCTGATGTCTCCGTCGTGCACTGAAAGAAGCCAGGCTGTAATTTCCAATGTGGTCAGAAACTCCTGGACTTCCTCCAGGTAGGTGCTGACTTCCAGTTACAAATACCACTCCCACAATCCTCAGTGATCTGAAGCGTGCTGTTTGACTAGTGAACTTCAATGATGTCAGATGCCTCAGTTCAGGGCTGCCACCATACCCCCACCCCCCTTCCCACCACCACCCCGCCCCCAGCCCTACAACATCACCACAGGGAAACAAGTTCAACAAGCTTCAAGTGTCACTTGTATTCTGGGATCAATGGAGGATTTGTGGCTTGTTGGCAGTGTAGCAGATTGGAGGAAGGGGATGAGTTTGGAGCAGAGAGAATGGAGCCCCTCTTCAAACACTACAGACAGTGCTAAACACACAGGCCCTCTCTGTCCCAGCTCTACTGAGCTGACAAAGAATCTGCGGATTCAAGTTCTGCTTTTCTGTGTGACTAACTGCCAGCACAGATAAGGGTGTAGATTTCTTCCCCAGGCGGTCAAGACTTGAAAACTGGTTCCCTTTGCCCCCCTGCATGGCTGGCCTGTGTCCTCTCCCCATGGGTGCAATCCCAGGCCAAGCTGCTACGTGCCACAGAAGCCTAAACTATTTGGGACCATATCTTTTAACGAGCCATCTGGGCTAAGACACACATACAGGTCCAGCTGAGACCTGCCAGCATTTGGTCGGTTATCCTGTACTGAGCAACAGAATGCAGGAATTCCCCCATTCCCATGATCCATTGCTGCCAGCACACAGTTTCCATTACAAGGACGAAGGGTGGGGGGGGGTATAAAAATGCGATACAATACAGAATGAGAAATATTCACACGACCCAGTTTCACTCAGGGCAGGAATGGAAAGGGAGAGAGGGAAAACAAGAGAGAGAGCTCTCACTTAAAAAGTTATTTTGTCTTGACGTGTTTACTTTAAGGAATTTGATGTTTTGTTTATTTGCTCCTTATTTGCATTGGTGACATAAGGTCACCAGCTACATCTCAGGCTCAGATCTGCAGAATACAGGCCTGCTTCCTGTGAGAGGAGTGGCTCACACTCCAGCACTGATGCTATTGCTGTGCAGTGCTGGGGAAGAGTGGGGGGTTACAGGGATCCCAAACAGGTGTGGAGTGAGAGAAACGAAAGCTGGGACAGGTGGAGACATTTCTGCTCGTTCCTGCTCTGTTCTAGTCAGGTTGCGCTAGCTAACTTGTGGTAGGGCTTGAATAGAGTTATACTCACACTTTCTGGTTTGGGAGTGTTGTTAGCCTGGGCTGATATTGTTGCTCATTCACCTTGGATGGATACACTTCTGTTATTTTGTGCTGGAAGTCGCTCTGGATAGCAGCATCTGCAAAATAATTGTAACGTAATGTAATGCCCATCACTCATGCTGGCACTGACTCTGCCTGGACAGACAGCTGTGCTGACCTTTTCTTTCCCGCTCTTTTTGCATCCTCAGAGCCAGGTACTAGAAAGAGGGTAGAAGATGTTTTGGAAAAGTTTGGTGGGAGCAGAGAATTGTTCCCCTATGTCACCGTAGCCTCATGTGTTCCTGCCGCAGATAACGGTGTAGGTGCTTTTCAAAAATGGAAAAGGAAACTGAGTATTAGGTATTAGGTCATTCAGACATTTCAGAGACGATCAGGCAGCTTCAGGTGGGTCTCTGACGCACACAGTGGTCCTGGTGTTTGGAAGAAGAATGTTAATGACAGTGTGGATGAGGTCCCCCTTCTGTGTGAGAATCAATGGGTCATTACTGCAGTCACTGCGGTGGAATGCAGGAAAAATGGAAGAAAACAGAGTTTGAGAGAAAAACACATTCCCTGATAAACACAGGGTAGGAAACAGCTAAAGAGATGCCCAGAAAGGAACAGCTCAGATTTGAATGGGCAGATAAACAACATCCCCGTTTCACTCAGATGTCAAAGATTGAAATGCTAATCAAGTATAAAGTGTCCAATGGGAAGTCAGACCACTGCTGACCATAACAATGTTAACTGCCTCTGCACGGATCTTCTCACATTTGAATTCAATCTTTTTGTTGACATAATATTTGGAAAAGAAAGAAAAAACAGACATCAAAGAGAACCGAGATTTCATTCCCTTGACAGTTAGATGAATGCACCCTCCCCTTCCTCTCCCTCACTCCTCTGGTTCAGATCACTTTTAGATATGTTTTCTTGGCATACTTTATAGCATACACAGTAATTATGTAAATAAATGCAGTGACAATTTATCAACATAAATGGTAACAATGATTTTAATAATGGTAATAAGAGCTAAAAATGTTGGTAACTAATAATTCCAGTAACTGAAACAAATATGTAGTAAGGTTGTATTCAGTTTATTTAGGAATATGAGGAGTCTTTTTGACAATAGAATGCACCCACTCAGTGTCCCTAAAGCTATGCAAAGTTTTAATGTACTGGGCAGCGGAGCTGTTTATCCCCCTAGTAAAACAGACCATTTCTGTCATTCATACATCTTTTTAGTGTAGGTATATTTGAATTTTACTAAAATGTTTGGCTTACTGACCTCAAATACACTGAATGACATGGAAGTACTTCATCATCGGGGGGATCCAGCAGAACCAGACAGGCAAATATTTACAGTAAGACCTGCTCATGCCATGTTTAAAACTGACCAGCAGCATTAAAGCATCACTCCAGAGGTCATGGTGCATGGTGACTCATACAGTAAGATTCAGGTCCTTTTAAGCCTCCACACATACACTTGTACCAAAAAAAAGTAAAGCACTGCTCTGCCACAGCACAGAGATCTCAATACCTGCGCAAGAGACATTCTTCGAGGTGGGAGCATGAGGAATCTGCAGGCAGTTTCAGGTGGCCTCTCTTCAAAGACACGGACAGTACTGTGTAATTTCTCTCCTTCCGCTTGCAGCCGTGTCATCATCTGCCCGGTAACACGCCGCTAATGTGGCACTTTGTCACTCAGGGCCTTTGATGACCTGCAGGTCGTTTTCTCAGGCCTGTTCCCCGCCGCCCGTCTCTGCTCACTCACTGCACACTTTCTGAGCTGCAGGGTACGCTGGGAAATTAAGGATGCCTGGCTCCCCTCTGCAAGCAGTCTAATTCTAATAAATGAATTGCAACCTATGTCAACAAATTCAAAATTAATGTCATTAACATTTCAAAAGATTCAAAAGGTATTTTGAAATTGGTGCATAAAAGCTTTACTTGTAGCCCTTCCAAGTGGAATGGAAGCAAAGGCCTTTAGAAATATTCAGATGGGGTCCAAAAATCCAACAGAATCCTACGGCCAAATGTGCACGATGGTAAATTAGTCAAATCCTATAGGCAAGCTGTGAAATTAAGGTAAACTGGCCTGTCCTCCTTCTGTAGGTGAACCACTGCAACTGCTTCTTCTAATATGAAGGTAAACGTTTGTAGCGCATACAATGTGTTTTGTTTCGCTGATTATTTTTGTAAAAGCAACTACAGTTCAAAGCCAGTCTGAATGGGTATGAGAGCAGTGCGCGTTGTTTCATATTGTATTCTTGCTGCCCTCTTTTGGTAATAAAGGGAAGAGAAACTGTAGTGAAACACAGTCCAAATGGGAATTACCTATGCACTTCGCAAACCAGGTTGAAAATCCACAAAACCCTTGAGCTTCGTCTAAAAATACGGTGCCATGCTGAAGAGAAAATTTCATTTCGTAAAACCCGCATAATGTCAACCAAATAATAATTAAACCCTTTGTCCTTTATTTACCCCGTTTTACGTGTTTTGTGTGCTCCTGTATGAAAGCACAGCGACAAAAAAAAAAACACGAATATGATTTTAAAAAAGGAATATCATTTGGAGCTGGTGCTAGCCAGAATGTATCAATCCACCCACTGTAATCTAAGCGGCGCTCACTTTCTACCCATCCAGACAGTATACATATCTATGCATCTACGCAGCGCCTGAAGAAATCTCCGTAAAGACGCAGAATGAAAATTGAAGACGCAAGATATGTCATACACCTACCCACAGATATAGTGTCATATTTTATAATGTGTCTGCACCCAGGAGAAAACATGTTGCTTTTGATATTTCATCTTATTTTTATACCGGCACGGAGGTGGCTTCCTAAATTCTGGCAGGGGCTTGAGCTTGGCGCGAGATTTCAGCAGTTCTATTCTCTTACAGAAGTTATTACTGCACCCCGGAAGGTAAAGGACATTTACAATTTATTCATTTTGTATCCTCTTTCTGAGTCAAGCTAGACATTACAACCTTATACAGATCTTAAGGGTCTCTAGGAGACAGCATTTAGTTAATGACTGTTAGGACATCAAGTGCGGAAAAGGGGTAGTATTCTTGTTTATCCAGACTAGAAATGATTGAATAGCTAGTTGGCTAGCTCCAAAGGAACTGTGAGGAAAGCAGAATCTGTCAACATTTCCATCGGAAGTAATTTTCATGACATGACAAGACAGAGCAAGATAATGGAATGCCGATCGTTATAATGGTTAAAATAGCTAACTATTAACTGAAATAACGTTAGCCAGCTGGCTAGCTATGTAAATAACGACGTGTGTTTGGGAGACTGTTCATCGTGTTTTCGTTTCTTTGTGCTTTCAGATATTAAGTCACCTTGTCATCTCGCCTTCTGTTGCCAACTGGAAATCAGAATATGGAAGGTAAGGAACAAGTTATCCAGAATGTTAGATGCTGTACAAGTTAAAGGACGAAAGTTGGCTACAAATGCTGGGTACTTGGGTAACAGTCTGCTTTCGAAGCTCCTTTCCTAACTTACTCCAGTAATTTCAGAGAATGATGAGACAAATGCATAGCTTTTCAGCGACAGAGGTCCTGCATACCCTTTCATTCTTAACAAGCGAGTTAACCTATATTTTCCACTGACGTATACTCATATTAGCTACAGTTGCAGTGGTGGTCCCCAATTGTGGCGACTCCAGTGTGACGTTTGGGGCCCAAACAGCGATCTCCTGAATGCATTAACGACTAAAATCTAGTCATTTTCATTTCAAATGTGTCATTTTATATGATCTGAACTCTCCACGACAGGCGAAGATGATCTGGACATTCTGACGTCACTCCTGGAGGAGAACGAGGCCCAAGAGGGCAACCAGGATGGGCAGGAAGGTGCGGACGACCTGGAGGGTTTGTTTGATAATGATGATGAGGAGGAGGAGTACGATGAGGGTCCGGAGGAGGAAGAGGAAGAGGAAATGGGAGGACAGCAGAACTCTGCCTCTGCGCTGTTTGGGGATGTGAATGATTTAGAGGATGAGGAGGAACTTTCTGGGGGGCCAGCCCACACCCCCAAAGCCAGTGACAGCCTTCACAAGTCCAGACAGGATCTGGAAGGTATGTAGTCGTGTCACGCAATGGTCTTGATGGAAGCTTTTTTTGTTATCTGCTATCATTACTGTTAACTATCACAAGCCCCTATGGTTTGGAATTTCGTTCCAGTGATGGAACATCAGTGATGGAATATTTTCCTGATGCCTGGGTGCGTTTTCCACAGTACAGTCGGGCCCTGCACGGTTCAGTCGGAGGCTCTGAAGGCGTTTCATTTGCACACATTCTACACTTTGTGTCCTGCAGTGTAACGGACGCACGCAAGAGTTCATGCAGACACCTTTTATGACAGCACTGACACACAGCAGGTAGTGAAAGCCACAGTACAGCCAGGTAGAACCCACACTTGCATGGGAGTGACGTCTCTGCTTTCCAGAAAGAGTCACAGGTCATTTGGTGTGGCATGTCATGCTGGAGGGAGTGAGCTGCATGCCAGTAGTTTCATCTCATGCACTCCATAACGTGTATTTAGAATACGGTAGGACTCCAGCATTCTGTTTGACATTTGTGTTTCACACAGAAAAGCCTGCTGCCGCCCCACGGAGAAGCGACCCCCCCAAGCTGCAGGAGTCCTCCGCCTTTTCCGCCCAGCTGAACAACGCCGACCTGCTGAAGACCAAGACGAGGACGGCCCATCAGCCCTCACCCAGGGTTAAAGCAGGTAACCAGGTGCAGCTCTGATCGCTGCCATGGGGTGGCTCCTCTTCCACTGTAAAAGGGAAAGGCCATAGTTACACAGTGCACGGGTTAGGGGGGTGAATGTGTGTGTATGCTTGTGTGTGCACGTACATGTGACATGTTTCTTGTTTGCCGCCCAGCTTCAGAGAACAAGAGCCCAGTAGGACAGCATGCGAGTGCCAGCTTGTCTCAGCCAGTGAGGGCTGGCGGTAAAGCCTCCAGCATGCTGAAGTCCCCGCCTCCTGCGGCCACTGCAGCCCTGGCCCCTCCCACAGCACGCCAGGCCACACCCAGGCCACCTGTTCCACAGGATGTTGCCGTGGAGAAGTTCTCAGGCCTCAGGCTCAGGTACGCTGGCTTCCTGGGGGGTCTGTGGTGCCGTAACCTTCTCTCCTCATGGGAGTCATAGAGCTCCATGCGGGCTTTCACACATGGTATTGTAAGGTTGGGAAAGTGTCACCCACATGCTTAACTTGTCATTCATTACATTACATTAAGCATTTAGCAGGTGCTCTTATCCAGAGCAACTCACATAGGTTACAATTTTTCCATGTTACCCATTTATACAGCTGGATATTTACTGAGGGAATTCTGGGTTAAGTACCTTGCCCAAGGGTACAGCAGCACTGTCCTGGTGGTGAATTGAACCGGCAACCTTTTGGTTGCAAGTCCTGCTCCTTACCTCTATGTGCTACACTGCCACCCTTCGTTCCCTGGCAGGAGGCCCCGCGTGTCCTCCACGGAGATGGAGCGCAAGATGGCCGACCGCAGGCTGATCCGGCTCTCGCAGTTACCCGAACGGCTGGCCAGAGAGAAGCTGGAGGACAGCGACTGGGTCACCTTCGCTGTGGTGGTGAGCAAGGCCACACCACAGAGCAACAGCAGTGTGAGTACAGCACCATCCAGTGGCCACTGTAGACACTGCAGCAAGACATACATTTAGAAAAACAAACTTGGAAGGTGTTTTGCATCTGGTACAAAAGAAGTCATTCATGAAGAAAGGCTTTTTGATGGTGGCTCATTGTGTGTATTTAAGATGTCAAGCTTTCAAAGCATTGAGTACATGTTAAGGTATCATGATCACGGCTTCAGACCAGGTGTGCTCAAAAAAGGACACTGTCCCCTTCCTTCCTTTCAGGGCAAGACCTTCAGCATCTGGAAGCTGAACGACCTCCGTGACCTGGAAGTGTATGTGTCCCTCTTCTTGTTTGGCGAGGTGCACAAAGAGCACTGGAAGACTGACCCGGGCACAGTCATCGGCATCCTCAACCCTAATCCCATGAAGCCCAAGGAGGGCTCGGACGGGGTGAGTCTCTGCTCTCTGGAGTCCCTCTCTCGATGGAACCTTTCACAGTCTGTCTCCTTACAATGAGCATCATAATAACAAATCGGTGTGGACTGTGTGTGTGTGTGTGTGTGTGTGTGTGTGTGTGTGTGTTGCTTTTTGCTTTTGTTTGTGTTTCTTAATGACATGATGTTGTTCTGTTGTGCGCTCTCTGCTCCCCGTGTTAGTGCGCGCTCCGCTCCCCGTGTTAGTGCGCTCTCCGCTCCCCGTGTTAGTGCGCTCTCCGCTCCCCGTGTTAGTGCGCTCTCTGCTCCCCGTGTTAGTGCGCTCTCTGCTCCCCGTGTTAGTGTGCGCTCTCTGCTCCCCGTGTTAGTGCGCTCTCTGCTCCCCGTGTTAGTGCGCGCTCTGCTCCCGTGTTAGTGCGCTCTCTGCTCCCCGTGTTAGTGCGCGCTCCGCTCCCGTGTTAGTGCTGTGTTAGTGCGCGCTCTGCTCCCCGTGTTAGTGCGCGCTCCGCTCCCCGTAGTAGTGCGCTCTCTGCTCCCTGTGTTAGTGCGCTCTCCGCTCCCCATGTTAGTGCGCGCTCCGCTCCCCGTGTTAGTGCGCGCTCCGCTCTCCGTGTTAGTGCGCGCTCTGCTCCTTGTGTTAGTGCTGTGTTAGTGCGCTCTCTGCTCCCCGTGTTAGTGTGCGCTCCGCTCCCGTGTTAGTGCTGTGTTAGTGCGCTCTCTGCTCCCCGTGTTAGTGCGCGCTCCGCTCCCCGTGTTAGTGCTGTGTTAGTGCGCTCTCTGCTCCCCGTGTTAGTGCGCGCTCTGCTCCTCATGTTAGTGCGCTCTCTGCTTCCCGTGTTAGTGCGCGCTCCGCTCCCCGTGTTAGTGCTGTGTTAGTGCGCTCTCTGCTCCCCTTGTTAGTGCGCGCTCTGCTCCTCATGTTAGTGCGCTCTCTGCTCCTCATGTTAGTGCGCTCTCTGCTCCTTGTGTTAGTGCTGTGTTAGTGCGCTCTCTACTCCTTGTGTTAGTGCTGTGTTAGTGCGCTCTCTGCTCCCCGTGTTAGTGCGCTCTCTGCTCCTTGTGTTAGTGCTGTGTTAGTGCGCTCTCCGCTCCCCGTGTTAGTGCGCTCTCTGCTCCTTGTGTTCGTGCGCTCTCTGCTCCCCGTGTTAGTGCGCTCTCTGCTCCTTGTGTTAGTGCTGTGTTAGTGCGCTCTCTGCTCCCCGTGTTAGTGTGCTCTCTGCTCCTTGTGTTAGTGCTGTGTTAGTGCGCTCTCTGCTCCCCGTGTTAGTGTGCACTCTGATTTTTGGGGTCTCTCTCCCCCAGGTGTGCCTGTCGGTGGACCACCCCCAGAAGGTGCTGCTGATGGGCGAGGCTCTGGACTTCGGCACCTGCAAGGCCACCAAGAAGAATGGGGAGCCCTGCAGCCAGCTGGTCAACCTGGTGAGTGCCGTTTCTCCTCATAAATACTGTACTCAGATCAGTAGCTGGCCTTATACCCGAGCTTTCCCCCCAAGGGGCACAGCTGGTGTTGTGTAGAGTGCACACTGACAGAGCACTGATCTGAGATCAACATTGCGTGTTTAGTTTTTGTGAGCAGTGTGATGTAGCGGTAAGGAGCAAGTTCCTGGTTCAATTTCCCGCTAAGCCACTGCTGTTGTACCCTTGGGCAAGGTATATAATTTCCACAGTAAATATCCTACTGTATAAACGAATAACATGTAAAACCTGTAGAAGTTGCTCTGGATAAGAGTGTGTGCTAAATGACAAAATGACATATAGAGGTGAGGGAACGTAAACATCATGTAATGATGTTTGGGTGTGGTTACTGACTGCAGTGTGTATAATTGAGAAATGGCTTCCAATTTGCTGGTAGAACACTTGTTTATTGATAGTGTTTATGTACATTCACTTAATATACCCCCATCTCTTGCAGTATGACTGCCAGTTCTGCCAGTACCATGTGAAGGCCCAGTACAAGAAGATGAGCTCCAAACGGGCGGAGCTGCAGTCCACCTTCTCCGGGAAGGCCCCGGGGCGGGGCAGGGGGCGGGGCAGCCTGAAGGAGCGCCTGTGCCAGAGCGGCTTCCACTACGGGGGCGTGTCCTCCGCGAGCGTGCGCGTCCTCGCTGTGAGTCCACGCCGCTCCTCTGGGTCAGCCGCTGATCCTGGATCAGTACCTGCCTTGTAAATGAATGATTGCGGTCAGGATGTGGGTTGGATAAACTGATCTTCGATCATGTGTTTAGGGTAGAAGGAACCGCCAAGCAGGACTTGTTTTTAAATAGGATGTCTCATTTGGTCACTGAAGGATCCTCAGAATCTGGTAATTGACCTGCACCATTGTTACTAAATAAGTAAAAGCTTGAGGGGTAGCCATTGTGTGAATAAATGGTCCTGATTTCTGTGGTGTGAAGCATCCGGACAGTATGTCCCCTGGTCAGAACACCAGGACGCCAGCACCCCAAACTGTCCAATGCACAGGAAGCAATTTTTAGTTGTTTTTAAATTGTGTGACTTGGTTTGGGCACAGCTGTCCAGTGTTACGGGGAACACTCTCACCACGAGGTTACCAGAATGGTTTTCTGTGACTCCGCTATTTGACCGCTGTGCTGAAACGCAAGTCTTTGTGTGTTGTGTTTGCAGGGCAGCCTCTCAACCCAAGAAGCCCGGTCAGACGACCCTGGGCAATCTGTTCGTTAGAGGGGCGGATAAGCTCGTCAACGAGGCGAAGAGGATCGGTAAGAAAATGAATGCGTTATACTTCCAAGCAGAAGGAAACACTATCTTTTATGGGTGTGCCTGACCTTATGTTTCATTTAGCATTTTTAGTGGCTTTCAGCCCCCTGACATGGGCATAAATCTTCTTTCTGTCTCTCTCTGTAGCCATGCAGGGAAGCGAGGTGTCTGGCTGCTCTGACGACTTTAAAAGCCTGTTATCTATGCCCACTCCTGGAGCCATGAACCTGAAGAAGCACTTAACACATACCAAGCCCTCAGGTAGCCTAACCCCTAAAGAGACGCTGAACACATGCCAAATTAACATCTTAGGCACACCAAACTCTCCGTTATCATACCCCACTAAAGACAGTCTGTGGCTGTGTATTGAGATAGTTAGTCCTGGTGTAGTTGTAGTAACTGAGCCCTGGTTTCTTAGGCTCGGCAGGCTCTGCAGGGGCTGGGATCCAGTCCATCTCTGCCTCTGAGCTCCTCAAACAGCAGAAACAGCAGATGCTGCAGGCCAGGAGGAGGCGAGCTGAGGAGATCCAGAAGAGGTGTGTCTAGCTCTGTCTGTCTCTGTGTCTGGCTCTGTCTGTCTCTGTGTCTGTCTGCGTGTCTGTGTGTCTGGCTCTGTCTGTGTCTCTGTGTGTCTGGCTCTGTCTGTGTCTGGCTCTGTCTGGCTCTGTCTGTGTCTCTGTGTCTGGCT
This sequence comes from Megalops atlanticus, assembly GCA_019176425.1. NCBI lineage: Eukaryota > Metazoa > Chordata > Actinopteri > Elopiformes > Megalopidae > Megalops > Megalops atlanticus. Next base: position 16,150,203 of record CM032899.1, read on the forward strand.
CTGTCTGTGTCTGTGTGTGTCTGGCTCTGTCTGTGTCTGGCTCTGTCCGTGTCTATGAAAATGTGGGTCTGTTTAAGTGACTGCCTCCATTTTCTCCGTCTCCAGATTCCTGCAGAATTGTGGGAAGGCTGGAGCCCCCAGACCGGGCCCTGCAGGGGGGGCGGGGTCTCTGCCCCTGAAAACAGGTGGCGAGGGCGCCAAGGGGCTACGCAGTCCAACCAGTCCTCACACCCCCACGCTGGGGCGGGGCTTCACAGAGGGGGAGGACGTCCTGTTCTTCGACCACACCCCTCCCCCTCCCCCTCCCTCACACAGCCTCTCGGCTGCCAAGGTACACACCTGTTTGTGTGTGTGTGTGTGTGTGTGTGTGTGTGTGTGTGTGTGTGTGTGTGTGTGTGTGTGTGTGTGTGTGCGCGTGCCCGTGTCTGTCTGTGTGTCCGCCCTGTGGTACTGAAGCCTCGGCCTCTCTCCAGTTAGCTGCCCTGAGAAAGCTGCGAGAGAAGGGCCAGGCCATTGCCAAGGAAGACCCCAACGCCGTGAAGCGCAAGAGACCCAACAGCACCGACATCACAAAGAGGGTGGAACAGAATCGGGCCTCGCCGGAAGGTGCGTACAGCAGAGGGGGAGTCATGTGACAGGAAGTGAGCTCCACCCCTTCAGTGGGCACTCATTGGAGGATAGGCGCTACTCCACTGACATCTCCCACAACTCTGACCAACCTGTACATCCCTATCCCTATCAATAAAGCCAGTATTTGGGATGCTGTACATTACATTACATTATAGTCATTTAGCAGACACTCTTATCCAGAAAAACTGACATACAGTAGGTTTCAATGTTATCAGTTTATACAGCTGTGTATTTACTGAGGCAATTGTGGCTTAAGTGCCTTGCCCAAGGGTACAACAGCAGTGTCCTAGCAGGGAATCCAACCAGCCTTTTACTAGTCCTGCTCCTTACCACTGCACTACATTGCTGTCCCGTTCACCTGTATGGTGACACACCGATCACACCTGCCTGTCTGTGTTGGTGTTTCTGCAGGTGAACAGGCGGGGGCGGAGCCTGAGGAGCCGGCCCTGAAGAAGCGCCGCGCGCAGCTGGAGTACCTGCAGTCGGACGAGTTCCAGCAGATCCTCAACGCCAAGTCCCGCCACACGGGGGCGCTGCAAGCGGTGAGGGGCCGTGTCCTGGTGCACTGAGAATAGTGTTCCCAGCGCATGTGATGTAAAATACACACACCATCCCACCACACACAAATACACACCATCTCGCCGTCTGTGTACATCTTCTATGTACATCTATGATGTGTACAGTGAGCTGAGCTCATAACCGGTCTAGTGATTGTATATCTATGATGTGTGCAGTGACCCAGTAACCTGTGTACTGATTGCATATTTGGTGTGCCCCTTCACTGCAGGCTGAGTTCCAGCTGCAGGAGCAGTACTTTGATCCCCTGGTGAAGAAGGAGCAGATGGAGGAGAAGATGAGGAACATCCGAGAGATGAAGTGCCGAGCGGTCACCTGTAAAACGGTGAGGCATCAGCGTGGGGTTTTATTCACCTGTAAAACGGTGAGGCAGCAGCGTGGGGTTTTATTCACCTGTAAAACGGTGAGGCATCAGCGTGGGGTTTTATTCACCTGTAAAACGGTGAGGCATCAGCGTGGGGTTTTATTCACCTCTAAAACGGTGAGGCATCATCGTGGGGTTTTATTCACCTGTAAAACAGTGAGGCATCAGCGTGGGGTTTTATTCACCTGTAAAACGGTGAGGCATCAGCGTGGGGTTTATTCACCTGCAAAACAGTGAGGCATCAGTGTGGGGTTTATTCACCTGTAAAACAGTGAGGCGTCAGCGTGGGGTTTTATTCACCTGTAAAATGGTCAAATGTCTGATTTAAGATCCAATCCAGTAACTAAGTGTCTTACGATTTGCCCACCCAAAGAAAAGGTGAGTGTTTTAAAAGACTGTTGGGTCAAAATTAGGTAAAAGTCAGTAGGAGGATCTGTGCATATGTGGACACCAAGCCTTGGAGGTGAGGTGGTGTGTGACCGGGAAGTGAACTGGGTATGAACTTCCTGTCTTGTGTCAACAGTGCAAGTACACCTACTTCAAGCCGCTGGACAGGTGTGTGGAGGAGAAGCACGACTACCACTGGCACGACGCACTAAAGCGCTTCTTCAAGTGCCAGTGTGGACAGAGGGCCATCTCACTGGACCGGCTACCTCACAAGCACTGCAGGTGAGCGTGTCTGTGGTTACAGAGCAGTCTCATCGGACCAGCTGCCATAAACTCTTTGATATGGCTGCCCCTTTGTACATCCTTTTTCACACATTGTAACTTAACTGTGCAATCCAGTTACAGTGTGTGGAAAGTAATCCTTGATGTCAGATGTTATTTTCACCAGTCCAAACTCCAACGCGTGTTATCACTCCGGCCTGGACTGGATTGATCGCCTGACATTCAGGAATCTGCAGCTGTTGTTTTAAAAGTCCAATGCTCAATCTTTCAGCAACTGTGGCCTTTTCAAGTGGGAGAGGGACGGCATGCTGAAGGTGGGTCTCTGGTCTTTTTTTAATCTCATTTCAATATTCTTAAGATGTCGTGGTTTGCCCGGGACCCCTACACAGAACTCACTGTGTCGTTGTCTTTGCGTTCAGGAGAAAACGGGTCCAAAGATCGGAGGGGAGCTGCTGTTACCCAGGGGAGAGGAGCAGCCGAAATTCCTCAACAGCATGAAGTGACCATCAGCTTCATCACCATCCTCCTCCTCCTTTTTAGTCTTTTGTCCTTTTCTACTGCTCCCCGTGAAGAAAGGAATGCCACAGCACGGTTTCTGCTGTGTCTCTGCTGTAAACGACTTTTTAGGTGTCTTTGTGATGATGCTATGTGTGTTTTAGTGTTTTATTCCTTATGTATGTGACGTGTGTGCCCAGGGAGTGATTAAAATACACTGAACAGTGACACATGGACCTGTGCTGTTTGCTTGTGCAGCTGAGGTATTAGATTGTGTTCTTGGCTTGGCAGCCCGCCCCCCCAGTCCTGCTCAAGACACCACGGTTTCATACCTCGGCTGTGAATTTAGCGGCCGCATGCCGATGGTTTCGTTTCGATTCCAAGGTTAATGGAGGCCACAGTGAGAGGCTGGCCTGTGCCCTCGTGATGGTGACCTTCGCAAGGTCAAGACTTTGAATTCACACCTTCTTTAACTTCCTGTTTGTCAAAGGTCGTTGTGTCGCTGGTTGTTAGAGTTAGGCACAGAATATCACCAAGACATTTTCATGTGCGCATCTGACGGCTGCAGAAAATTCATTCTGGAGCCATGGAGACAAGGAAAAAAAAAAACCAAGGGTTAGTTTTTGGTTTGGAAAGCTTAATCAAGCAATGGACTAACCAAAGGGAATATATGTTTGACTGATCAATGTTTTTGAGGCTTTCGGACCAAAATCCAGGCACATTTCACCCGTGGGACGTTGGGTATAATTAAAGCATCGACAGACAGAAGCCATATGTTTTTTGGGATTATAGTGTTTATTCATTATGTGTTTTGTGGTACAGACTTATCTCAAGATTAAAATGCAAAGCACATGTGATCCGAAATAAGACCCACCCACAGAATGTTGTTTTGAAACTACGTTCAGAGAGCATTCCGGATAAGTCAGGAACCCACTTGCACTCTGATTTTAGTAACATACATTTTATCTATACATTTTAATGTTAAGCTTCATTATGCAAATTAGCTTTAAGTGCATGCTTACAAGGTTGTCTTCGAATGATCTCTCTGAAACCTTGCAAAATTATGATATTACATTACAAACATGTATCCTACCTGTGTGTACAAAGTTCTGCCTACACAATTTGACACCTCTCCGGGGCATGTGTCTTTCCTGTGTTCCGTCTCCGCCCCCCCCAACCCCTTGTGTTTCCCGGGCAACAGCAGGCTCAGTAGTAGTAACGGTAACGGGACAGGTAGGAGGGGTAGACGCCGTCGTAGTGGTACCGGCGCCACTGTTCGGTCCTCTCCCGCGTCCTCTCATTCTGTTCTGTGGGCACAGACAGGGTGAGGGAGGGGTTTCAGGTTCACCAAGGTCATAGGTAAACACCTGTAAGAGGCTGGTTTCATGGTTAACCTCTTTCCCTTTTTTTTTTTTTTTTTTTACTATTCTCTGTTTAATACATTCTGTCTGGTCGCTGTTCTGGGTCTGTTCTGTGTGATTTAGAGTCATTATATAAAGCTTTATTTACTGTGAGTGTACAGAGGTCTGTGCGCTTTGTCTTGGATGTGCTTTATTTGTGCGTGCGTGGGTGTGTGTGTGCGTGCGCTCTCCACAGCTGGTACACAGGAGACCAGGGTGACAGCCAAGTGCCTTGCCCAGTGGCAGTTTGAGGCTGTTGGAAGGCCCGGAGGTTTGCACACAAGAGCTTATTCTGGACGTGCGGCCGGGCTCGCTGTGTAGTTATCCGGTCAGACGGAGTGATTATCGGAACCTGTAATTCGTGTGTTTGGGGCTTCCCTCCACGGCCAGCCCTCCGCTGGCCTCACCCTGCGGTCGGGGAGAATTGCGAGGTGTCGTCTGCCTGATCTGCAGGAAGCCCTCTTATTGGCAGACCATCGTTCCCCCGGGGCGTCACAGAACGCAACGGCGCGTCTCTCCGTTCGGATGGAAATGAGGGCTGTGGGTTGCAGCTCTCCAGTGAGGAACGTTGTGTCATAGGAATGATTTAGTGCACCCTGCTTAGAAGAATCACCTCATAAATCCTTTGGTCTGTGATAACCTTCCAAGAAGGTTTGATTCTTTTAAGCAGATGGTTGTTACAGGCAGAATGCCTAGGTAAACTGGTTTTAACCAATTTTCTTCTCCTAACTGACCAATGTCCTTAGCTAAGCTCTTCAAATGTGGAACAATTTGCTCTTTTTTATAGAGACCTTTATGAACTTAAATTTAAAATAATATGATTAACATAACGTAAATTTCTGTGAATTTATGTAGCTAAGTAGCAATGTAGCTCCTTTGCTGCCTAGTCAATGTCCTTCAGCATAAAATCACAGTTTGATTCACGTTAATTATTTTTCAGTGCCTCCTTGATTCGACACTATATTCAGTCAATCCTGATATCCACAGCTGACCCTTATATCAGTGTTTCTTGTAAGCGGAATGCACTGTATCAGGAGAGCAGAGCTGAAGCCGCAGTGTTAGTCGGTGTTAAACCGCCAGGCCTGCGTACCGTCACGCTCTTCCTCCATGTGGTTCTCCTTCTCGTTCCTCTGCTCCTCGTAGTACTCTCGCCTCTGCTCGTCCGCTCTCTGTCTCTGCATGCGTTCAGCTGAGCGGGAGAGAGACGAGAACCTCGTTCACAGTGGTGACACGCTGTTATTTCACACATAGGCTAATGTACGTGTATGTACCCACGCTGGTTTATACACACACACACACACACACACACACACACACACACACTCTCTCCCCCCGCAACAGCATGGTATGGTCACACACTCCAGCCCTATCTGCCAAGAGACACAAGAGAAAGCACTGTGCTATGAAGCATTATAATGCATTATGCTAGTGCAGTTTCCATGGTAATGTGTCTTGTCATTACTTTAAACGTTTCACTTCCTTCCCCTTCCACATTTCAGCCTGTTACTTGTCATGTTACGCTGTTTTACCCATAATTCCTAACTCTGCTCACCTCTGGAGCAGCAATATGAGAAGGGAATCCAGTCAAAATGAGGATGTATGGAGTTTAGACAAATGGTGATCCAAACGTGTTGAGTTAGTGGAAGGAATAAAGGAAGAGTTATGTTGCATTGTGTATGTAGGAAAGCCTTGTTCTAGCTGATTGGGGGGGAGGGATGGGGGGGTGCAGGAAAGCTTTGTTTACTCTGATCAGGGGAGGTTGTTGCTGTTTTTTACTTTCCCTGGTTCCATTACGTAACAGCCCAATGGTGTTTGGCATCCCTGAGCCCTATAGTCTGCCAAGCCCTGTCTCTTCAGACAAACGACAACCTCTAAAACGCAAACAGCAGGGCCCTCTCGATGGTTGCCAAAAGCTGTGTCCAAGTAGAACCCCCCCATCCCACCCACACCTCTATTCTCACACTGCATCAAATACACATACACACTCTGGTGGAGATGCCACAAGCCCACAGAGAAACAAATGGGCAACTGTAAACAGTGGGTTATTGTCCTTACACAGATTTTGTGCTCAGGTCACCTCCACTATCCACCAACAGACCACTTACTTGCTACATCATCCATAACCGATCAGCAGCCCCATGCAATGTCAACTAATCATATCTTGGTTATTTATAGAAGTGTGAAGTTGTCAGTTCCTCTGATCGCCTGTTACAATGTCTGTTTGTGTGTTTCTGTAAACATGCCACCTTCCTCTGAAATACCATAGGTCAGTACTATATTGGCCTGAATATGAAGCAATCCTGATGAACCCTAAAGGGGTTTGAAATGACAAAATGAAATGACAGAAATTGAGTTTATCAAACCGCAGAAATTCTGTAATTCAGCAGTCAATGGGGGGGAAAATGAGTAAATTTTCTTACTGTCCTAAAGTGTCAGCAAGCCAGTCGTTTGTGTTTTTGATCCAATAACACGGTTTGAAATGCCACCGCAGACCAAAAGCCATGTGAAGTGCACAAACCATGGTAAAAACACGTGCTGTGGTGTTCGTCACGCCACACATGACACGTAGTGTGGTCTTCCCCGTTTCTCCTGTCTGCCTCCGGTCTCCATTCTGCTGTGAGTTTATTACATCCAGAGACGGAGAAACGCAGCAAGAAGGATTCTCATTTATCCTCATTCTGTGATGCGTGTGTGAGACTTTGGCCGCTGTGAAGCTGTTTATGGAACAGTGGGAAGAACTAAATTATCTTTTTTTTATTGCTTTGTTAAAAAAAGAATGTTTCCTCTCAGTAAATTGCCTTCTTTTGTGGAAGAACATGTACATAATCCCTTTGGCTCTTGCCCAGGTTTTGATCAACTTTTTTCAACACAGTGGCTGCTTATCCATTTTCCCACTGGTTTGCCAGTTACACGCTACAGCTGCTGAATGCAGGGTATCCCCTAGCGTTGCTTTGGCCAATGACACCTCCCTTTTCCACTTATCATCACCATTTTCATCACGGCGAAAGTATAGGGTATGTTGTATTTTTAAAACTTCTGCTTGCATGTTGAGGGGAACCCTGACTTATATTGGAGCCAATACATAACTGCCTCAACTAAAACAGCAAAAGAAAGCATGTTTTGCACGTGATTTTTAATACCCTAGCCTGCAACTTGTTAGAATCCCAGAATTTGCTTATACACAAGCACGCATCCCCCCCATCCCCAATTTACACACAGGCTCCGCCCTCCCCACTGCGCTGATGGTTTCTGATTGGTGCAGAAGCTGTACCTTTACTCCGATCTCTCTAGCACGATCTCCCTCTATGCATGTGCCTGTGTGTGTGCGCATGTGTATGCAAGCGAGACTGTGTGTTTGGATGTGAGTGCATGCATTTGTGCATGTGTGGCTGTATGTACGTGGGTGCATGTGTGTGTCAGTGTGTATGCATGCGCATACATGTTCGTGTGTGAGACCGTGTGTGTACCTGTGCATATGCGTATGCATGTTGCTTGTGTGCCTGCTGTGTGTGTGTGTGTGTATGCGTGTGTATGTGCATGCCAGCATGTGTCCATGTGTGTATTTTCCTATGTTTATTTGTAAGAATTTGCCTGTCTGTGTTGCGTGCATTTGCAGGTGTGTTGCATGGGTGTAAATCTCTATTTGTCCAGTCATATTCAGAGACTGCACCCCCATCCCGCAGACCGAAACGGTTCTGCAGCACAAGTGCTTCCATCCGGCATGTTGACTCTCAGCTTCCAGAGAGACTCCATGGTCAGAATTGTTGGAGAAGAGGGCCAGACACCGCACCAAAACGGGACGCTGCCCAATTTGAGAAGGAACCTTACCGTAACTCTCGTAGACTGACCTCGGCGATCTCTTGCTGCGGCGGCTGAGGTAGCTGGAGGCATCGGTGTTGGACATGAAGATATTCCCCCCCGAGCCTGCGGGGTGGGGGGGGAGAGTGGGGTGAGTACAGGACAGGGGTACGGGCGCAGAGGGGGTGAGGGGGCTGAATTGAAGCAGGTTAGGCTGTCAGGTGTTGTGTTTCTCTGCAGGTTAGGCAGGTAGGGGGTTGTTTTACTCAGCAGGTTAGGCAGATTGGGGGTTGTTTTACTCGGGAGGTAAGGCTTTCGGGTGTTGTGTCTCAGCTGGCTGGGCAGAGCAGAGGCTGACTCTCACCAGGTTCGGCAGATCGGCAGTTGTCTTTGTCTGCTGGTGAGGCTATTGGGTGTTGTTTTTGTCAGCGGGTTAGGTAGATCGGGGGGTTGGTTTTCGCAGCAGGTTAGGCAGATCGGATGTTGTTTTTCTCACCTTGGTGATCAGTGGTCCTCGTGTCTGTGTCATCGCTCTGCACAGCGGCACTTTCAACCCCGTCGCTAACTGCGGAAAAATGAGCAGACCATGTACTGCCATGTGAACGCTATATCTGCAGTGGCTGATGATTTCATTCATTTTTAGATTTATTAATAGCACATCCATGAAGCCAGCACCTCCTAAAAAAGTTTGAATGAGAGAAATTCCCAAGGAGAGCAGCAGATCAATGTACAGATTAAAGCTGACCCCCCCTGACCCCCCAGATCAGGCAGGCCCCACGCAGTCATACTCACAGGTCAGAGGCAGGACGGTGGCCAGCAGGGCGAGCAGGACGGGGCGCGTCCAGGTCATTTTGGGATGTCTGGGAGCTGATCCGCACACGGCTGCGAGCGAGTGGAGAGTGAGAGAGACTGCTGCTGTTTCGCCTGCCCATAGGGGCGGGCTGCAAGAGGCAGGCTGGAGAGAGAGAGAGAGAGATGGGAGGCTGACCCCACACACACACACACACACACACACACACACACACACACACACACACACACACACACACGCGCGCTCTCCCACACACACACACACACACTCTCTCTCTCTCTCTCTCACACACACACACACACACACACGCTCTCACACACGCTCTCCCACACACACACAAACACACACACACACGCGCTCTCACACACACGCTCTCTCCCACACACACACACACACACACACGCTCTCTCTCTCACACACACACACACACACACACACACACACACACACACACACACACGCATACACATGCTCTCTCTCTCACACACACACACACACACACACACAAACACAAACACATGCTCTCCCACACACTCTCTCTCACACACACACACTACACTCACACACACACACACACACACACACACACACACACACACACACACCCCAAACACACACAAAAAAACTCACACATACTGGACATCACATGGACAGTACTGCACCCAGTAATTATACCAGCAAACAAATGACACAACCTATCTGCAACACAGTAATGACATTAACACCAGCTGTACATACTGTATAGTAATACACATACAATACACTAACAAGTAATATCAACAATACAAGCTACATATACAGTGGTAGCTGAGGGGGTCCTTTGTCACTAGATCTTTGTACCTAAGGTGGCAGTATAGCATACTGCTAAGGAGCAGGATTCATAACCAAAAGATTTCTCCACTGGGGCACTGCTGCTGTACCCTTGGGCAAGGTACTTAACCCAGAATTCCCTCAGTAAATATCCATCTGTATAAATGGAGGACAAAAAGCAAGTCACTCTGGATAAGAGCATCTGTTAATGCCAGTAATGTACTGTTGAAACAGGTGTCATTGTGATGGGACTTGACCTAGCAAACCTAGCAAGGCATGCTGTTGTCACCTTTTTATGGTGATCCTCATCATAATCAGTTGACCTGCAGAGATATAAAAAGCTCTTCTGGGTCAGATTCACCTCCAGTGTAAGGCCACTGCAAGAGTTTTATCATTCTTAATTTATGGAGGATATTAGCATGTATTTCTCTGGTTGGTGCATGTCTGAAGGGTTCAGATTCTGCTGCAGGACTGGTCCTGTTGGTTTACCTCAAGCTATGGGACAATATCAGTGCCGCACATGAAATATGGAAATTAGTTTTTCCCTGTTATTATGAGAGCACTCTTTCTTCATCTTCGTTGTAAGTTGACATTTCCAATGTGTCTCTGGCCTTTGAACCGCTGTTTTGACAGGTACAGCCCGGGGATGACCTTTGACCTCTCTGTAAGGCCTGCAAAATGCAAATGCATGTTGGGGGCAGTGCAGGTGACTGGTGTCTGTTTGACCTGATCTTCCAGAGGGGAGGAAACACAAACATCGCCGCTTTCACATAACACTTAGTCTGTGCAAAAGCAGAAAAGATGCATGATATCTTCATGGCAAAATGCCGGACTCTCAGGACCAGCACTGGGTATGGATGGAACAACGGCTGGCATGGCCGTTTCCAGCACCTCTGACACGAGCAGAATCTGCAGAAGCATTACTGTGGGTCACCTGACTGACAGCTGTGATTGACAGGCTGAGTCTCACATTGTGACACGCAGCCCGGCTCACACATGGCTTGTTTATGTTTACTTCTCCTTCAGCTGTGAAACGGTGCCAAAAGTAAAGCATTTATCATGGGCGCAGTTTGTATATGATACGTGAGCTTGCTTACAATGTAGTTGTATTCACATTCTCTCAGTTTTCCTCCAAGGAAGGCTGAAATAAGGTTAGCAAAATATGCATGTGTGTTTGGACACACTTTTTCTTTCTTTATTTTTACTATTTTCCACATTTTAGAATAATAGTAAAGCCATCAAAACTATCATATTTTAGATTCTTCTGAAAATATTTTTAAAAATTAAAGATTTTTTTGTAAATGAATGTATGCATAGGCATCAATTTAGCTATTTATTGCAAGCATTTAAGCATGTTTCCCATTCTCTTAATCAGGTGTTTCCAAACTTTTGACTGGTACTGACATTATCTGTCCAATCAGTGTGAAGATTTGTTTTTTTTTTTCTTTTAGCAGTCTATATCTCCAGTACAGAACAACAGAAATGTTTCATTCCACAGGGTTGCTCAGTCAGCTTAGATCTCTGAGTAATCTCTATGGTCCTCTCACATTGAGGCTATTCAGCATAGATTATATCTCAGAATGATTTCTGTGGTCTTCTCACACAGTCTCAGAAAAATGACCAAACACCAGGAAGATAGTTTTGCTATGTTCAGTTTAATCAGGTCAAAGACCATGTATTAAATGTACCGTGTATAGCACCTGACAGCAATTAAAGTCAATAAAATCTAATGCATTGGTGTAGCACTCTTCACAGTGAAGTTATCACATAGCACTTTGCAAAGACCACAGCAGAAATTAAAGGACATTAAATACCATTTAGAAAATCAACAGAATCTCAGGTATCTGGATCAGTATAGTTGTTATTAGTGTAGAAGCTTATCATTGTAGAACCACTTCAAGATCTTCCATACCAACATTCTCTCCTCCCACTGCAAGTTCCTCCCACTCCACGACTCTTACGTTACCCAGCTTCTGTAGTTCACGTTCATTTCAGACATTCCATATGCTTACTTTAAACTGCCAAGTCATCTGTCCACAGGGGCAGCAGTGTAGCATAGCGGTAAGGTTCAGGGCTTGTAACCAAAAAAAAAGGTTGCTGGTTCGATTCCCCGCTGGGGCACTGCTGCTGTACCCTTGGGCAAGGTACTTAACTTGCAATTGTCTCAATATATATCCAGTTGTATAAATGCATAACATGTAAAAATTGTAACCATTGTAAGTTGCTCTGGATAAGAGCATCTGCTAAATGACAATGTTATGCACTGTACTCCCTTTAAAAAGGCACTTTCAGCACGTAAAACTGCAGCTATTGATAATGCTAATCAGCTATGCCGGGATTAGGTCACTCAGATTAGAATTATTGGCCCTTATTAATAAAACACTTTGACAGCCAATCAAAATCAACCTCTATCAGAGCAGCCAATGAAGGACTGACAGCTATAGCTCTGTCACTGTGCGAGGGGTCGTTCACAGTGAGATGGTGTCTCTTCCTTGTTCACAGTGATGTCCTCTCGCCCTGCACCAGACGTCCCCTCAGTGTCCACGTGTCCTGCAGGAGAAACAACATCCAAAGACATCAGGACACCATATTACCTAGCATGGAAGCAAGGGCTGTTCCTTTTTATGTGGAATAATTATTCTGCTAATTCAATCTTTTTGTGAAGTTGTCTGAAGACAGAATTATGTGGTTGACATGCACAAATATTTATCAATGTGCCTTTTCAGGGCAATCTTGTATCAAAAATTTTCTGAGTGATTTTTTTTTTTGCCAAAGATCATTGTTAGTGCCTCTGGAAATACAGCCCTAAAAAGGAGTCACACTTAAACAGAAAAGCGAAGTGCCATCAAAGTTCTGACTGCGTCCTCCTGTTGTGCCGCACCTGAAATGTGAGGGTGTCCATGGCATATTTCCGCGTTGTGATTTCTTTAACCTCCTGCGCAATGTTCTCCTGCGTCGTTCCCTTGACGTCGATGTAGTAGCAGTCTGCACTAGCGTAGTGGCAGGAAATGGCCTGAAAAGTGACCACACAGGGTTCCAAACACGGCGTCAGGAACGGAAAACGAAGTCTCATCGAATTACTGATGTACATCGAATTACTGAAGTTCATCTTAAGCGAACAACATCCCATGCTCTGGTGGAGGCTCAAGCGACGTGTGCTTTTAAATATGCTATGCATGTTTTGTGAGTTTGATCCCTCTGTTTGGTTTTCATGTATTAATAACTGTGTGCAACACCGATTCCTAGTGTCAGTGTGAAATTTCCCTTTAAGCAGTGAAAGGGAGGGCACCGCCTCTTACCTTGCGAAACCCCTGGGTCTGGTTCATCCCAGAGCCGTGGATCAGCAGAGGGTGAAAAAACACTGTGTCGCCTTTCTCCATCTCCAGGTGCACTCGAGGATGGTCCGGACTGTAGTCTCGGACGCCGTGGTACATTTTATTCACCCCGCCCTGTGTAGACAGAGGGGAGGAGGAGATCAGAGAGCAGAAGAGTCACGTCTGTGGGTGGCAGTATAGCATAGTGATTAAGGATCAGGACTCGTTACTGAGAGGCTGCTAGTTCCAACTGCTGCTTGGGCAATGTACTTAACCCGCAATTGCCTCAGTAAATATCCAGCTGTATAAATGGATAACATTGTAAAAAAAATAAAACTGTAAGCGATGTAAGTCGCTCTGGAAAAGAGCGTCTGCTAGCCAGTAATGTAATGTAATGTATTGTAATGTCTCAGTGAAAATCCAGAATCATGGACTGACGCGGGCTGCCCATTCTGGTACCCCCTCCCCATTCCACCCGGGGCACAAACCCCCCATCCCCCCGGCCGCGGCGTACTCCCACCTCCCACTCGGGGTAGTCGTGCTCCTTCAGCGTGCCGTGGTGCGTGCCAGGCAGCACCACCAGGCACCCGTTGCGCCGGTCCACCCGCTCCATGGCGGTCCAGGCGCACACGATCCTGTCCGCCGGCCGGAAGGGGAAGTAGTGCAGGTCCTGGTGCATGGGGTGCCTGGACGTCTTCTTACCTGCAGTCAGGTGAAGCGGCGCGATCTTAAAATACGTTACCTGTGTTAGCTAATCTTAATACGATGTGTATTTACCTGAACAACTTGCAGAGAGATGGTGATGAGCCAGACTGTTATACATCAGGTGTGTCTTACCTGCGTCTGGTGGTTTGTTGATCAGCATAGTGTGCATGGCCATGATGTTGGGTCCGGTGAAGCACTCCACATACTGCAGGATCTGACGGGGCAGATACACACAGCCATACGCTGTCACTGTGCAAAGTCTGAGAACGCAGCAGCGATGACAGGAATGGGTTCTTTTAACTGGTGTTTGCATCAGTCTTCTATCAACTGCACAGAGTCTGTGTGCTTGTGTCACTGAGGTGTGGACGAGTGTGGATGTCTCTGCTTGTGACTCTGTTGAGGTGTGTCGATGCTAGTGTCAGTGCTCAGGTGTGTATGTGTCTGTGCGTATCCACACCTGGGGCAGGGAACAGTAACGGAACAGCTCAGGGTCCTCCTGGAAGTCCTGCAATTTGGACACGGCCTTCTCATCCTGGACAAACTCTGACTTAGCGATGGCTACATCCCGCATCACCACCAATCCTGGAATCTGCACCTCCCTTCTACAGATCCGCTCAAACTCCGCCCTGAAAGGACCCATGCACACTATGACACTAGGCTGAAATAGCCTCTCTTATAGTCTAGAGTGGGGTGGTGGTTTAGTGTCAAGGTTCACACTGACATTCGTATTGGCTTCAAGCACACAGCCATATCAAAGCTACAAAGGTGACTGATTTTACTTCAATAAAGTAATTAAGATCAGTGGTAAAATAAAGTGTAGAACCTCCTTTAACCTAACTGCTTCATAAAAAATCCATCTGAACATTGCTACACATCTGTTAAGTCGCATTTTGTTGTTGTAATTGAGTGTTCATAATTACTCAGATCATCCATCACTGTTCCTCTGTCACTACGCTTGTAATTACATGTCAGTTTTGTCTTCAGAGGCAGTGGTTGCCTGCATTTATTTTAAATGTTCTGGGTCTCTGAGCTTTAGTGTGTGAAGGAGGTGGAGTGGGCGTCGCTCTGGAGTTCCCTTGCCTGAACTTGTCGATGTCCTCCTCAGACACCAGGTTCTTGATGAGAATGAAGCCATTCTCCTCATAGGACAGCCTCTGCTCTGGGGAAAGGATATCACTGTCCAATGTGTACCTGGAAACAGTCAGGTAATACTGTAAGTACCTGCCCAAACACACACCTGTCCAGCTATTCACACTAATGTAGTTGCCCTTATACCCACGTAACAGCTGTTCCCCAGTCCCACACAGTATTTACACCACATTCCTCCACAAAAGGTACCAATATCCACTTCAACTGGCAAAGACGAGCTTTTTAAACTGCGCAAAGCACTACTAAACCAGGTATAAATACCCACTACAGCCGCACGCACAAAATGACCAACTAGAGAGGTCACCCTCAAGAAATGGACGGGGCTGCGTCAAATGTAAATATCTCGTATGACATTTTAAATCTACAAACATATTAATGGCAGGTAAGCACCTTTTAAATAGTGACACTTGTAGTTACAGAAGAGTAAACTTTAAAGCCGTAGAACCCCTACCTGAATGTCTGAGGGTGATGATATGACACCGACTGTGCAGACGTAGAAAAGGCTACCTTGGTAGTGTCAAGGAGAGCAGATTAAATGTCAGTAACGCGTTTCTTATGATTTAGGTATGATTATTAACCTGCAATAATAAAACTAACAGGGATGTTTTGCATGTCCACGTTTTTGTTATTACTAATATCTTCGACTTTGACAGAGACAGCAACTTTGACACATGGACGATTACAAAAATAATACAACACAAATAACAAAGAAAACTCAAAACTTCAAATAAAATACGTGTGTCGGTGTACTGGGACTCTGTACAGATTATTGTAGAATTTATATGGCAATTAACAAAAGATACGCGCAATGTTTTTAACTCGATCGCCTTGCATTTCATATATGGCCTGGAAAAAAACAGCGCGGATGGTAGTGCGGTTACATTTGTAAATGCGATAAGAGAAGACACGGAATCCTGCAAACCGCTGTCAAAACAGAAATGCGATGCAAGATAGATTTCAGTTTTGGCCTTCCCGTTCGGCATATATGCCTGGGACTTGCGTACAAGTCGGAACCACTGCACGGTGAACTCGGAGCGGCTGCGCGAAACTGCTTTGCGGCCATCGCTCAGCAGCAAGCGGAAGAAAAGGATACGACGTGCGATCTCGGACGGTCCAGATGATTCAGAACCACCTTCAGTCTGTCCGCTGCTCTAGACATTTTCGTAGTGAAAATTAAGTGTCGCTTTTCTCGGAATCTCTCGGTCTGATTTAACCACGCCGCTTGTCTGTTTCAGCGTTCGTCTGTTTTGTTTGCGCTCCAACTGGGTCAAAGTTTCGCAAGACAGTTACGTGACAGCAGTTCGCTACATTTATAACAGGCAGCACGGTCGTTGCCCTGTGTCGAATAATTTCGACATGCACATACTGTGCACAGGTTTACATTAACGTTTACGTTACTAAATAATCAATTACAGTTGTGAATTTATGCTATTGTTATTTCAGACATTAAAGATGCAACCTATAACACCAAAACAGTTATAACAATGTTTTGCTTGACTGTCACGCTGTATCAAATTTACTTCGGTACAGATTAAAAAAAAATCCCTTTTCTTTTTATGCGTTTGTTTTTGGTCATACTTCGTAGCCGAGACGGTGTGTTTGGTTTCATAATACCACAGCCTGCAAATGTGCAGATTCCACTGTCCGCAGTCGTCTGACCTACATAATTAGAAACCACGTTAGCCATTCCTTCTCCTGCACAATACCAAAATGAGGTGAACGGACGACACAGTGTTCAAGTTCAGTGCAACTGGCGCTTCACCTCACTGACCTTAAGTTTTGAGAAGGTGGAGTTAGAGATGTGCGAGGTAAACAGTCATATTTCATACTGGAAATGTATTTTTACAAATCACTTTACAGCACAGTGTGCTTGTACCATGTGGAAGATTAACTGCATGCTCTCCTCCTCGAATGAACTAAGAATTTAATGCAGTAGAAATTATTTGCATGGGAAGAAGGAGTGAAGGAGTTTATCACAGATCTTTATAAAAAGCAATTCTCTGTATTTTCTCATTTCCACCTGTGCAAATCCTTCCAATAGTCTGTGCTGTGAGCTGTTTGGCCTCTTCACCCAATGATTGTGGTAGAAAATGTCTGACCCAAATGCCTAATCTTCCCTTTCGCTCAGTGATCCACACTCAGCTCCATGTGTTCCTGTCTGTGGACGATCACTCCAGCCAGGGCAAGAATGAGACACATCCTTCCAAACTGTTGCAATGCCAGGGCAGAGATGAACTCACTCTTGCTGTACAGCACAGTGGAGTGGTAGTATAATGGGACAGTAGCACAATGCTACAGTTGCCCAGCAGTACAATAATAGAGCAGCAAAATATGAGAGCAACTTTGAAGCAGCTCCTATTGTGTGTTCACATTCCAACATTCCAGACATTCCTTTTGGCATACAGCATGTTGACTGACAGGTGGGACCCCATGAACTACAAGACAGCAAGAGACACAGAACAAAAACTTATTTTTTTAAGATATAGCAGAGGAAATATTAGCTAGCATTCATACACAACAAAGGTAGTTTTCATCTGATTTCCACCAAGGACAGAAATGTCTTGCATTTGGCTGAGCATGACAAGAGACCAGTGGTGACATGCATGCACTGGGATGCTGGAGCATTTTGATAATGTAATGCAGCAGGGAAATTAAGCTGGAGAATGAAAAGATTAAGAAAAAGGACCAAGCCAGAATTGATCATCTGGCTACATGAGATTGTTTCCAAATTGTTTATGATTAAATAATGTTGGATGGCATGGAAGTTTGTGATTGTAATAAGTCAGACTTCAAGGTCATTGTGCTTATTTCTGCAGAGCACTCCAAAAAGGATCTAACTTTCATAGCTTTACCTGTCACCCCAATGTCAAAGGCGCATTGTACTGGCAACACCGTATTTATAGGGACAGTAATGGCTCTTTCGTCTTTTAAATAAGGTACACCTGTATTGTTGATATTATGATATAGTATAATCACAAGATAAATAAATCACTAGTGTCACTAGGACAATTCAGCTTTAGATGAACAAATTTGATTTGATTCAATTCATGATTCAAATTTGATTTGATTCAATGCATACACTGAAATTAAATCTGGATCACTCATTGGCCAGAGCCCTGGGTAATCTATGCAGTAACACGGCCTTCGCCCGCAGGGTGCCGCTGTTGTCCTATTTTCCGAGCACACAAGCTGAGACGATTTGGTAAGTAAATTCTAACCATGTCACTCCGAGGCGGAGGCGTTATCATGCTGGCAGCCTTGGTGTGCGTCGCTCCAGGATTATCACGGTCTGCTCTAACATCGCCAGCAGCACCTAAACTGTAAAACTGAGAAATTAAGCCGCGTATCTTTGACCTGGGTCTGCACAGTACCTTTGAAAACCATGAACTGCTTTCTCAGCGGATTTAAGTGACCAAACGGACAGCGAGCGGAAAAACCTTAAACGAAACCATTCGATTTGGGCTGGGTGGAAGCACGGCATCCGGCCTCCGAGGAAGCCGCACGGACGGGCTCATCGTTTCTGGTAAGTTGCGTTTGTGTTCAGTTTTTGTTGCTGCTTCCTCGTAAAATTTCTGCACTGAGACGAGTAGCGGATGAGTAGTTCCACTTGATATCGTGTAGCTAGCCAGCATCTGTGTATATACACAAAAACCGGTGTCACAGCAAAATATCCGTTGGTTTATACTGTATGTTCTCAACGTGAAATTTAAAAAATGTTTTTCATTTTGGAATATAGTGACTCTATGTGTGATGTCATCTTCATGTTTTTAACCGAGCACTGATGTAATATCTTCATATGTTTCTCGCTTTTCTGGTTTAAGGCAGCTATAGTTAATATTGCCATTATATAAAAGTTTAGCTAGCTGACAACTAGTGTATGTGTAGTTGGGTAGTTATGCGCAATTTGAAATGGTTGCGCGGACGCACGGCAGCAAGCACAAACACGTTGTGTATGTGGATACTGTACCGTAACAAAACAGAGGGACCCCATTGCTTTGAAAGTGCTGAGATAAGTGGAACTGCGTAAATGAAATAACAATCCTGCAGTTCAACACAATGTCATCAAGCAAGCTGGTCTGTTTCGGTTTGACTCGTTTTCATCAAACAACTTGCTCCAAGGCAAGGATACTATTAGATGTATTATTTATGTGCTTCTGTTAATCCATACATAAACCAGATGTTTAAAAATCAGTTAGGCTACATGTTGCCTATCAAACATGATTCCACTATCCAAAAGCTCCCTGTACATGTCCAAAACTGCCTCGCCGAGGGAAATATCTAATTAATTGAAGAACCTCAAAAATAATGGAGTAAAAACACATGTTAAGAAATATCTTGTGATGTTGAACAATATAAAGGCGTCGAATATTGTCGATCATATTCAGAAACGTTCCATTCATCCAAATGTCAAGTACAGTGTATCATGTTTTGTGAAAAGATCGCATTACAATGAGTGGGAAAAGGTCGTTATTAAAGACGCTAATTTAAGTCTAGAGCCGCTTGTTTGCTTAAACGAAATCCGCGTGCCTTTTGTGTGTGTGTGAACATCAATTGCATTGCGCATTCCACGCGTTGTTTTCCCAGGCGGATGGAAACTGCTTGACCGACGCAGACGGCGCAGTGTGGACAGAAATTAGCTTGCACTGTTTATAACGGAGTATGATCGCAGTTAAAACCGCGGATAAACGCATGTGAGTAGCATGTGAGCGTGGCATTTCTTTTCCAAATGTTCACGTCTTTAAAAATATAATAGAACAGACTTCATGTGATGTAGAATGATATTGCCAGGTCAGATTTTAAAAGGCAGAAGTCATGACAGGAACACGTATAGTCTCATGATATTTATATTTTGTATTTAGGTGAAGATAAAATCAAACGGAGTAGGTTGCTAATCTTAATTTATGAATGGTTTGTATTCACTAAAGCCTGTGGTTAGTTTGTGGTTAGAGATACTGTGTTTCTTGCATGTACCGCTTAAACTTTTTGTTTATACCAATGTGCCACTCACATCAAAGAAAAAAAAAACATGTTCATAAGACAGTCCCTCTCTTGAAAGCTCAACACTGGAAATCTCACCAGCTTGGCCACTGAGTTCAACTCAGCTCTGGGACCAGACTCAGCACCAGGAGAAAATACAGAGGGGTTGCAATGGCAGTCTACGGCGGTGCATAAAAAGTCACAAATATTATGCAGACATCAGGATATAAGGAGACAACTGGGGGTGCACTGAGGCCCGTCTGGGGGTGCAATGCACCCCTAATCACCCCCATAGCGCCGGGCCTGTCTGGGACCTACCAGGACATTACATTGGCCAATGGACAGCACTGGGGCTTTGCAAAAAGGTGGTTTTCAGCTCCTGGTGTTCGCATGGAGGACAGTGGCCTGGTTTGTGTGACCCAAATCATGATTCACGCGCTCAGTAGCGTGACACCTTTGGTGGGGCGTGACAGGCAGGATGCTGTCCGGCGATGCCATTGTTCCGTTTTCCATCTCTCCAGTTCATCTCAGGGTCTTTGAAAACTGTGTTGATAGCGATCAACCCAGATGCTCAGCTCACAGTAAGGCATAAGGCTACAGCAGACAATGGCACACATGGTAATATGTGGTCGCTTACAACCCTTCTCTTGGGGGATGATGGCGCTTTAGAGCTGACTACGACTCTGATTTCATGTCATCTGGCAGCACAATGCCACCTCTTCCTCTGTTTTAGTTCTCCCTCTCTCACCCTTTCTTTCTGTCTTCTCTCTCACTCTCTCTCCTCACTCTCTTCCCTGTTTCTCTCTCTGCTCTCTCCCTCCCTCACGCTCTGTCTGACTCTCTCAAATTAAAACATGCTCCATGGCTGCTTAGAATAGAATGTTGTGAAATGAGTTAGCACTCATTACATTGACAGTGTTCAGCTTAATATGAGAGATATTATATTAACCAGAATTATTATTATTGTTACTCGGATTACATGGGTTATTTGGATTATTATCCAGCTTTTCCCACAAAAGTTATGGAAAAGTCTCTCCCTGAGAGGTTTTGAAAGGTTTTGAGATTTTCCTGGCATCTCTTTACAATGTGGTGAGAGAATGCTGCCCTTAAATTTGAATATTGATCGCGTTCCTGTAAGTAATAAAGCTCTGTCTCTCCTTCTCTCTGGGGACAGAGTGAGCACAACCTGTCTTCCCTGGAAAGCCAGTACTGTCTGTGATGGCCAGTTTCTATGGCCAGACTGTGCACAATGAGTCTGAATGTTGTCAGTGTTTTCCTGAGTTTTTGTATCAGGAATGGTGGGCAAATAGTCTGCCACCATGTACTGTCTGTTTAGGGCCAGACCTCTCTCTCTCTCTCTCTCTCTCTCTCTCCCTCTCTCTGTGGTAACGTGTTGGACAGAGGGGCAGTGGCCGTGTGTTTGCTGCTTTGGTTGGTGGTGCTGCTGCTCTGCAGTAGCTCTGACTCTTTTTCAGATGCTTGTTTGGGCATGTGGCACAGTGAGAAGGCTAGGCTAGAAGCGCAGGAAGGCTGCACTCTCTCCAGCAGCTCAGCACAGGGTCCCCGTGTCTTTATTTTCCTCTGTCACTTCGGTGACGAGTGTGGGTTCGAGGTTGCCTGGGTAACCTGACTCGAAAGCGCCGGTTAAAGCCGCTCTGGTTCTGGGAAGTGCGCGTGTGGGTCTTTCTGCATGCTTGGAGGTGTTGCATGTATGTGGCGGCATGTGCTTGCAGGCGCATGAATTTGTGCGCGCGTGTCTGTGTGGACACATTCTGATGTCTATGACCGTGTGTGTGTCTGTGTCTGTGTCTGTGTGTGTGTATGTGTCTGTGTGCGTGTGAGTGGGTGGCGTGGGAGGACTCTGGTTACAGACTGGGATGTTGCATTATATATTCTCTGAAGTTGTTGCTGAAAGGTTGCCTCCCTCAAAGGTACCGTGCTGCCTTCTGCACCTCTTGCTTTTTGGGTGACTTTGAGGCAGAGTGAGCAGGTGTGGCAGCCTGGGCGTCGGGTCACCTGACTGACTGCAGCCCCACAGGTGAGAGAGGGGTGACAATGACAAAGCCATTCTCTCATTTTCCCTGTTCCCAGCCTCACAGGTGGCTCACCCCCTCTACCTGTCACCTGCCCGGCCACTGGATTGGCTATCCTTAACACCATGCATATGTATGCCTTACAAGCACATCAGAGATGACAACATCCTGCAACATGGCTGGACTCTGCAGTGAAGCAGATCCACACTAAGGCGATTGTGGTTCCCTGCGGTGAACACACAATCAGTAATGATGTCCTATATCACAGGGGACGTATGTCTTAATTAGTGGTTTGAAAAGCAGCAACAGGAACCAGAAAAGTTTGGAAATAAGTGTATGAATTTAGAACCATGTCTCTTCACTCACTGTTCTGTGGAGGGTTAAGTTGCTCAGAGCCGTACCTTACAGGCTAATCTGATCTAATGAATCATGATATGTCTGCTTTAATCTTATCTGGCCTTGGATTGATCCCCAGGAAGAATCTGTTCTCTGCCTCTTAAGTGTGGAGGAGTCTAAAATATCCCTGACAACCTCACTACAGACCCTCAAACTACTCTTAAGATCTTGGTTTGTGGAGTTTGGTGTATTAACAGTTGAGAGAGTAGTCAGTGTTTATAATTGTACTAGAAGGATTATAGATTTAAATTATGAGGTTGCCTAATTCTTATTCCTGTGAAGTATTTTTGTTAGATTGAAAATCTGATCTGTGTCAGTGTTTGACTGTGAATGACAGGAAGTCATGTTAGCACATCTGCACAGGAAGTGACCCAATGACCGATGACATGAGAAGGATTCTAATAACTCTACAGTAACCACAGAATCTGCTTATTCTCATTGATCTCTGTCTTTGTTTTGTTGGCACTCTGCTCTTTCGTTGGTTTTCATGGTGTTGCATCATGGGGAATGGTGTTCTGGGCCCTGCTCGGAGAGGGGGGGGGTCTCTGTTTGGAGGAGCTGCTGCTGCTCTCTGTGTTTCTCTGACTCAATCCAGCATTGGATTTCCAATCTGAGACGCATGCCGTGTGTGTATGCAGTATGCCTGTCTGTTTCACCTCTGCAGAGCCCTTATTTGTTAATGATAGGAAATACTCCACAATGAACCGGCTCCCAAAGCTCGCCTTTGTGCTGATAGATTTGAATATATCCATGAAGTCATGACCAGGCAGTTCTACTGCATCACAAATCTGAGACACTTTAAAATGGCCAGTTCAACAGTCAATTTGCTTTGGGAAGTTCCGACTTTTTTAGCCCACCGGTTATGTATCACTGGCAGTTTTCTGAGTGCTGTAAAACCATAATAGAACCTTTTCAAAATATCCTGCTGCTGTGCATATTTGCTGTTATGGTTCACCGGCACTCCTTCATAAATACTGCGGCGTGGTGGAGCGGTTATGGAGCAGGGTTACTAACACAGAGGTACCCAGCTCCATTCTCAGAGGGGCCGCTGCTGTTGTTCCCTTGGGCAAGGTGCTTAACCCACTTTGCCTTGGTAAATATCCGGGTGTATAAATGAATAACTTAAAAATAGCCAAGCTGTGTGAGTTGCTCTGGATAAGAGTTCCTGCAAAGGAAACATAATGCAATTCAAGTGACTGATTATTGATCCCGTGGTGTGAAATTTACACAATCAGATGTTTGGGCTTCTTTCTGTTTAAAAGAGGAAGAACAGTCCCTCCACTCTGTTCCAATGTACAGTTTCTGAACTGAAGTCTCACCCTTGTCATGTTGAGACATGCAGACTCCACAAAAACATTTGTAGTCAGACTGTTTGAAAGGCAGCTACATTAGTAGTGTGCACAGTTTTGATCTGCTCTGAACTATTGTCCTGTTGCCCTTTTGTTGTTGTATATGTAAATTACCAAATAACATTTAAACAAGAGAACAATAAAGCCCTACATACAGAGCCTGAAACTGTGGTTTCCTTCCTCTCCTAATAGAGACATTAATAAAAGATGGCATAAATGACTCATGATAGTTGACATTAATGGTCATTAAAACAGCTCAGTAAATAAATCCAGACTCTGATCTGCTTTGAGCTGCAGCCACAGAGCTAGAATCACAGGTCACTTCAGGGCAAAAATGGACTATAACACACCTAGCTGAATGGAGGCTAGCAAGAGCTCATCCCTTTCAACTGTTTATATACACAGCCAGCGCTGACTGTCCCAGTAGAGCATGGTCAGTTACGCGTAATGAGCCAGCCTGGTTCCAGCTCTACAGTGGAAAAGGGGTATATATAATGAGCCAGCCTCGTTCCAGCTCTACAGTGGAAAAGGGGTATATATAATGAGCCAGCCTGGTTCCAGCTCTGTAGTGGAAAATGGATATAATGAGCCAGCCTGGTTCCAGCTCTACAGTGGAAAAGGGGTGTATATATATAATGAGCCAGCCTGGTTCCAGCTCTGCAGTTGAAAATGGGTATAATGAGTGAACCTGGTTGCAGTTCTACAGTGGAACATATGTTTATTGAGCCTGATTTGCCATGGCTCTATACTGGAAAAGGGGTATAATGAGCCAGGCTGGGCTGGTTACAGCTCTGTGTCTCTGCTGTATTTGTCACGACATTGGGGCTGTTTCAGTGGAATCTGTATATCTCAACCTCATCCCCTTGAAAATGCCCCCTTGTCTTTCAATGTAGACCACCTATTTTTTGAACAGACAAGACTATGTACTCCTTCTCAGGCATTGGTGTGGACAGCTATAGCTAGGCCCCCCCCCCCTTTCTGGAGCTTACGGCTGCCTGGCGGTTCATCTTGTCCCAACCAAGGTGTGAAGAGGACCATTGTGCCGCGGCGAGCAGCAGCCAGATGGCTCTTTTATTCGGGGCCCTCTCCTCTCTGTCTCCAGCCTCCAGCTGGATCGGACCCAGCTTCTAAGTCATGCTCCACCGCGGCGATGCCATCCTGCCCAGACGCGGCCGGGGGGAACTCTCACTCAGGCCCCTCAGTGTGTGTGCGTGCGCGCGCGTGTCTCCGGGAGAGCCGTCTGGTCACCCAAGGCTGCGGATCCTGGCCGGCGGCCCGGCCTGTTCAAACACGGCCCTGTCTCTGGTGTGTACACATCCAGCGCGTGTCTCCGCTGCATTCTTCCACCTTGGCGGCCTGGCGGTGCTGTGGCGAGCTGCGCACGGTGCTTTCGCGGCGTTGGCGGAGGTCCGCTGGCAGTCCGTTGGCGGTGACGGTGTCGTCTGGCTGGAGATGGGTGATAGATGGAGCCTGAACGCAGTGTTGAAGGGCCGTGGGGGGCTGGTTGGAACACTGTGCCCATCCCTGCTGGAGGGAGGGGCTTGGAGCAGAACCAGGCTGGCCCAGGACTCTGGGTGCTGGGTGGACGTTTCCATTGGGGTGGGGGGTGGTTGAAGAGGTCAGCCATTAGAGACCGTACACAGACCAGGTCAGGTGAGAGGTTGACGTCATTCTGGTGGAGAACAAGCGACTGCACTTGGACCACCGTCTGAACAGAAGTAGCTCGGAGTGAGTCTGAGTCGCAGACCTCTCTTCCTCCAGGGGTCCTGGAATAGGGCCTCTTACCCCTGCGCACACACACACACAGGTCTGTACTACTTTCTCAGCTCAGCTCTGAAACCACTCTCTATATAGGGGGGACACTCTCCTCCACAGCTTGGAGTGAAGATCTGGGCTTCGACAGCAGGCCTGAAATATTCATGAAGCCGTACCCATACGTACAGTATCTAAAGGTGTGTATGGAAGGATGTAGTGTGTGTGGTTGTGTTTGTGTGTGTCTGAACATGTGTGTGTGTGTGTGTGTGTGAGAAGATGAGGAGACAATAATAATGTTGGTTTGTTTTAAGTCAGATGAATCCCAGCACTAGTGTCTGGTCAGTGATATGTTGGGAATGTATTTCTAGATAGCAAGATAGCTAGCAAGCCAATTATGCCCTGCATTACAAGAGATAGCTATGTATTCATGTTATACATTTGAGTAATCAGAGTCCAGTGCACCTTTTCACCTGACTCATCTTTGGTTGTAAATGAACTGACCTAAAAAAAAAAAAATCAAACCTAATTAATATGTTCTTGTGCCCATTATTTGACAGGGCATCTAGAAAACTATAATATTTTTATTGTCAAAGCTTGCTGTGTTCTAGTGATAGCCTGCGGATTAGGCAGGTTTTTGGGTTTTTGCGTCGCCATATCGGAGTGGCTGCAGCCAGGAATCGTGATTGCAGGTGTAGTCAGTTATGTAGATGTCATTGGTAGAGCCCCGTGCTGCGTGCTTCTCTATCTTCCTGCTGGAATGTTAAGAATTCCCCTAAAACGCCTGCAGGGAGGAGGACAAACAGACTGCCAGCTCTGCTGTTAGTGCCACAGCATTTAGGGACCACAGGAAGTGCCTCGTTTGCATGGAACTACGTTAATTTAGGGTAATGAAGAGGATAAATACTCTTACATAACACTAGGACAGCATTTGGGGCCATTACACTCACAAGCCTTTCAAATCAGCAGATAATGACTTTTTTTTCCTGGAGGTGAACTGCGAACATCTGAATAATGTTTGTTATGCAAGTGTGAGCTGTTGTGAAAGGGTTTTTGAAAGGCAGGTAATTTGGTAGAAGGATGAAATGACTTATTCCTGCCCTAAATGTTTGTTATATTTAAGTATTGGTGAAGCTTTCTGTACCCTGAGAATGACAGAAGGGGGGTGGCCACACAGCCAATCAGATCATCTGTCCTGTCCACATTTAAGCTACACAGCCATTCTGATCATCCACCCTGCCTATGCTTCAGTGACTTAGCCAAACTCTCTGTCCTGCCCACACTTTAGGCATTGCAGAGGACTTTCCCCTCACCTCCTGCTGGGAGAGCTTTACTGTTCACTCAGAAAAGCAGGGTATTCCTCTCAGGGAGACCCGAGTCCTCCCCTGTGAGGAAGTTGGCCAACGCTTCTCACAAAACAGCAGAACAGAAGGAACAAACTCCCAAAAAAAAAATCAGATGATTTATTTTAAAATGCAAAGAAACCCAGCCCTGGACCCAAGCACCACAAGCTGCTCACAAGAGTCTCCTAGCATCGACCACACACCTGTATTTAATGTGCCTCTGATTAGGCAGGTGTGGTCAACTAACCAATGGCTGGCTTCACACACAAACAAACATCAGACAATTATACTGACAACAGTTAAACAATTATCAATTGCATCCTATTCTGTTAATTGTTTAAATGATCTGCTGTGAGTAGGTTTGAATTTGATAGAAGAAAAAGGGCCCTTGAACATTTGACATTTTAACACAGACTGACAAGTAGCACACATTCAGTTTTTAGGGGAGGTGAAGCCCCCCCCCTCGCAGTGCTGCTTAGTGGCCTGATATGAGCCCTAATCCACCCCCCCCCCCAAAACACACACACACACACACACACTCAGCCCCCCCATTCACGCCTTCATGGTTGCTGTGTAGAAAAGGGGCCCTTTTAATCACTCACTCCATGAGGCCTCTGTGTTGGTCTCTTGACTGGTGTGCGTAGCTGTGTGTGAGCGAGGCTGTTAACCCTGCAGCCAGGGGGTTTGTGTTCATCCTCTTATCTGCAGCGCGCACAGACAGAGGGGGATTGAAGCCTGTCCCCGGCCGCGCTGGTGTCAGCGGTGCGCCGCGACGGCTAACAGAAGGACAGACGGCAAGGCCTTACCACCTGCCCGTTTAAGAGGGACCCCGCGGGGGACGCCTCCCTGACGTTTGGTGAAGGTGGTGGAGGGTGAAGTGCCCGGCTTTGCGGATGAAACCCGTAGGCGACGGTGTGCTAATTACTGCGCTTTTGTGATGCTAATGGCGCGGCTCTGTGATCGCAACGCTCTGAGTGGTCCTAAACGGGCCCCTCTCCCGGCCCTTCAGGGTAATTATCACCATTATGAGCGGCTATCAGCTCCGCAGGGGGAACTGCCCCATAAATTAACACTGTAAAACTGACCCACATCCCTCAAGAGGACACACAGATAAATGCCCCAAGTCAGACTGCCTGTGGAGATCCTGTCATAACCGGCCATCTCTCTGGCCAATCCATATGGTCATCTTCTCAGTCTGGCCAGCAACAGTGGAGCTCAGTGGAGAGGAACAGCGTCCAACCACATGCAGTTGACCGTTTTAGTCACATTTAACATAGAGACACAGTGGCATTTACGCGTTCCCCTGATCCGTGTGTCACTCCTGAGGCTCTGACGTGTGGGAGCTCTCAGCCTTCTGGGAAACGAGCCCAGCTCCCACTCACTCTGCCTCCTCACAATCACAAGAGGAGAGTAAGATGACTAAGAAAAGGACTCCACGCAAGCTGCACTGGCAGCACAAGTCATCTGAGAGGCTACAGGCTGCAATAGCCTTTTATAGCCTGTAGGCTTGGATACTGCAGAAGTAGAGAGGCAGTTCTAGCATTTTCCACACTCTCAGTGTTCACCAGGAGTCTCACTCATTAGCTTACATTTCCGTCACGGATAGCCTTTTTTTAAATTATTTTCCCCCGGTTTATTGTTGAAAGGGACTTACGTAACAGATTTAAGTAAATAAAGAGGGCCACATAGCGCCGAAGGTTATTTCTGGTGAACAGCCCGACCTTCAGTCACAAGCAGATGATATGCACAGCAGAAAGACACCCCATTCCTCTGTCTCCATGGTACATTAGTGATGCAGGGCTTTGTGAAGGAGCTAAAAGCACACAGACAGTGTGTGTGACGATGGTGCGCTCCTGTTTGCTCGGTTCGCCCGCTCTTCCCTGAAGGACCAGCCACACTCTGCCGTGAGTATTTTTGTTAAAGTACTGTGTTTGTTTTTGTCAAAATATTGGCCCTTTTTTTTGCCAAGTATGTTATGTGAAGTTGTCAACCGCTCGTAGCTTTGTAAATATTGTGAATCCCTCTCTTTATTAAAGACAATACAGAACTCACACCCAAATGGTGCGTAGACATAAGACACTGAAAGAACGGCAAATAATTTAATCGCTTAAACCCTTCATGTTGTCTTTTTGGAGGCGCTAGTGTCTGTGTGGAGTAGCAGTTAGACCTTGTCTAAGTTTTGACTAGTTAGAGTTGCACAAGACTGTGTTGATGTTAAGCATAGGCTGTGTTGGAAGTCAG
This sequence comes from Megalops atlanticus, assembly GCA_019176425.1. Taxonomy (NCBI): domain Eukaryota; kingdom Metazoa; phylum Chordata; class Actinopteri; order Elopiformes; family Megalopidae; genus Megalops; species Megalops atlanticus. The sequence continues at coordinate 16,179,015 of CM032899.1, forward strand.
AGTGACCAATAAGATGCAGCTGTGTAATCGGGGGAGGAGCTCAGGTTTGAGGTGTTTACTTGGCGTCCTTCTTCGGGAGAGATATGGGGAATTACACCCATCCTTTTGGGTCATAACACCCGAGATGTGGATAACACATAGCCCCCTGTCTGGCCATGTCGAGTGCTGCCATTAATCAAAGCCATTAGAGGTCTGTGCTTGTGTGCTGCAGGTTTATGTCTTTATAAGTGTGTCCTTGTATCACTCCTAAGAGAGGGGAGGTCTGCAATCTAAACCCTGTACTGTGGAGAGGTGGAATCATGGGAGTCATGGCTGTTGACAGCAGAGTGGTATAGTGGTAAGGTGCAGAATTCATAACCAAAAGGTTGCTGGTTAGGTTCCCCACTGGGACACTGCTGTTGTACCCTTGAGCAAGGTACTTAACCCAGAGTTGGGTAAATATCCAGCTGTATAAATGGATAAAATTGAAACCTACTATATGTTAAATGACAATGATGTACTGTAATGATTACACTTTTACCTGAACATCCACTCAGCAATAGGATGCTCTCACCCCCTTGACATTTGCAAATTTAACACTGAACAGTATGTTAGGAGACAGTAAGCAGGTGTAGACATGAAAGCTAAAGTAATTAGCATGTGGCTGTTGCCAGGCTCCACCAGCTTCTTTCAGGACTGCTGGAATATGTCACTTCCTATTGTCCTCTCCTTCTGGCTCCTTCTGTCCTCTCTGAAGACACGAAGGGATTTTTAAAAGAGTGCTTCCTCCACTGGCTGCCTTATAATTTGATTGCTTTCTTATTGTGGAGCAGTGCCATAAATATTGTCAAGCATGTTCAAATTTAGCCCCTGAATTAGCTGTTTTTTTGCTGCAACTTATGCCTAGCAACTTGATAAAGCAGGATGAACAGAAGGACAAAAGCGACAATTAGAAGGTGTGGAGACCTTTACTGAACTGTGATATTTACTCTTTCTCGACTTATCCAATTTTTAGGTTTCATTTTTCATCTTTCCTAATGGAAGTCACAGGAACCTAGATAACTAACGCAACTAACTATTTCTCTGCGACAAACCACTGTGAATACTTTTTCATGGAGGTAGAAAAGTTTGATAGCTTGCTAAATAAGTAAAATTACAAAAAGAAAAGAATAATAACTGTAAAAATGAACTAGCTAATTAAGTAGATGGTGAAAAAGTGAATGGTTAATGTCTGCATGGTAACCCGTCCATAGAAAAAGACTTTAGAATCTGCACATCATATTCTGTGAGCTAGTGCTATATTTCACTTAGTTTTTCATTGATTTGTCATGTAATGTTGTCGAGCTATCTAGCTAATTAGCTACTGCTACAGAGATACTCTTTTCAGGATTTTGGATCGACTGTTTGCTCGCAGATTTATGGTCAAGCCCAGGGGAGTTATTCCAAAGACCGACGGAGCCTTCAATGACCGGCAGTGTTCGCACTTCTTCTTCTTTGTCTGGCCTGCTGTGTCTTCCATGCAAGCACGTGATCCTCAGGAGCGATGAAAGAGCGTCTTCATTCCCTTGTGAATAGCGTGAAAGGGAGAGTTGAGGGACAATCTCAGCCAGAGCACCATGCGTTCTTCTCTCGTCCAGTACTGCATCAAGCGAGAGAGAGAGAGAGGCCGCAGGCTTTTTCCACTTACCCGGTTAAGTAACTGTTAGTTAGGCTGATGTCCCTGAGGCAGTGGTCTCTGAAGGGTTAACATGAGTGCTGTGAAGTGCCATTGCGGTGAATGCAGGTGTGATTGCACTGTTTCCGTTTGAGCGTTTGTTGCGCGTGTGATGCTGGCAGTAAGGCAGACCGCTGCTGTTCAGTCGCCTCTCCTGTGTTCCCAGGCTGTGTGTGTGTGTGTGTGTGTGTGTGTCAGAACCTGCCAATCACATCCTCACCACTAAAATTACAGTAAATCCATTCTCAAAATCCAAAAAAAAAGGTTGCTGTGTAGCACCTTCCTCGGGAGGAAGTGTCTCGAAATGTTTCATTTTGTGGTGTGAAAATGACAGTACACTTATACCTTCCACTTACATACCATACCATTCATTGGCAGAGGTATTTCAGAGTTTTATGTTATTGGGTATGTGGCTTAAAGGGTAACTTTGGAATGCAGCCAGGGGCTGTAGTCAACCAGTCACTCTCCCTGGGTGATTTTCTTTTTTTTGTCTGTCTTGGTCAGGGATGCTTTCCATGAATAAACCTCTCAGCGAATGACTGGCTCTATGGATAAGCTTCTCTCTAACTGACTGTCTCTGTCTCTGGTTCGGTCTATGTGACTTGTTCTGTGTATCTGACTCTCTATGAGTGACTGGCTCTGTGGGTGTGCCTCTCTCTGACTGACTGGCTCTGTGGGTATGCCTCTCTCTGAGTGACTGGCTCTGTGGATGTGCCTCTCTCTGAGTAACTGGCTCTGTGGATATGCCTCTCTCTGAGTGACTGGCTCTGTGGATATGCCTGTCCTGAGGGCAGTAGACAGAAGGTCGGTCACTCGCTCAGTTGAGTTGTTTCCCAAGGATGTGGAAAGGATGTGGGTAGGTCCAAGGGTCAGGTGGCATTTGCTGTGTGTCAGCAGGGTGACAACTCTTTTGCCTTTGTAGTGGGGCGAGGGGAAAGACATTTGCAGCTTTTCAGCTGTCTGGATTGAGACATGGAAGACAAACGGTCAGGCCATTTGACCAGATCAAAGTGCTGGTCATCCCTCATTCTGAGTCACTGAACCTCATGTTCAGGGTGTTTGACCATCACTGTGTGTTTGAATGGGGTCTCGTCATCATATGTCACCATGGTGACTGTCTCCACTGTATTTCAGATGTCACCATGGTGACTGCCTCCACTGTGTTTCAGATCCTACCATGGAAACCGTCTCCACTGTGTTTCAGATATTACCATGACGACTGTCTCTGCTGTGTTTCAGATCAAATGACTCTGTCCTTAGGCTGGGTTTGGACACAGTGTGGTGCTTGGAGGATCTATTTAAATGTAGAAACTCTGTTTAGCCCGTGATTTATACTGTGGTCTGTGTGTGTTCTTGTGTCTGTGTGTGTTCTTGTGTTGGGTGGGTGTGTGTGTGTGTGTGTGTGTGTGTGTGGGTATGGGTATGCAGGAAAGAGTGTTTATGTGTGTGTGTGTGTGTGTGTGTGGGTATGCAGGTAAGAGTGTTTATGTGTGAGTGTTAGTGTTTATGCTGCTTTATACAGATGAATTGCTTTATTGTCAGGATGAAAGTTATGTTTAGTATGTGTGTATGTATGTGTACTGTGGTTCAGATAAACTTTAAATAAAATATTGAGAGCCACTGAGTGTAAGCTCACTATATCAGTATGCTTGACATAGTCAAACATGCTTTTAGATGAATATATAAATGAGTAAAATCCCTAGATGCCTGGCAGAGTCCTGTCCTCTGCTGCTTTGGGAAGCAGAATATGGAAACAAGATCAATTCCCTAACGAGGGCCTGAACAAAACCAGGCCAGGAATCCAGATCAAGAGGAGAGAGTTTCCCTCAGGACAGATTTCTCTTGCACACCCCTTTTGAAAGGGTTTTTAAACAGAGTGGTGGCACTCTGCTCTTGTCAGGGCCGCTATTTGGAGAGGAAACGAGTGTGTAGCGTGAAATGAGAAGTTGTGTGTGCTTGAAGTAATACGTGTATGTTTGTCAATCCCTGAGTGTGTATCACTGATGGGGTTTGAGAGTACTGGGATCAGAGATGGAGCATATGAAAATACAAACACTATATTCAGGCGCACCTTGTTACCCTCATATTCCATTTAATCGTAAGAGCTGCTGAAGCTTATGATGAAATGTGGCTGTTTCTTAGAGGATTTAAATTTCTTGAACAAAAACACAGAATGCACACAATAAACACCAGTAAATTCATACATGTGTCATGTAAAAGAGGTACATGTTCATGCACATGTCTCTAATATGTCCCTGTACTGTGGTTGGTTTCATTTATTAATGAAAGTGGAAGATGAAGAAATTTCCCATGATGCTCTGGCTGTGCAGGGTCCTGGCTATAGGGGAGAGAGTGTGTTGTGCGTGTGGGGAGCCGTGTGTCTGTGCATCATTAAGAATTCATCAAAGGCCTTTTATTCCAGAATTTTCTGAGTTCTGTGAATTCTACAGAGCTGTCCCAGCTGAGTGAATCATCCTCAGCTTTCAGTCTTAAGCGCAGTGGAGAGTCATCCTGTGTGTGTGTGTGTGTGTGTGTGTGTGTGTGGGGGCTCAAGGAAAATAATCACTGCATTAATAACTGTACTGACTTTAACAGTTCCAGGCTGAAGGGAGAATGTTTATAGGGGAACCTGTGTTGGGGCTTCAGGGAGATGGGTTGTGTTCATGATCCAGACTGTGACCCCCCCTCCTCAGCAATGGAGAGGATGAAGAGGTTCAGACGGCGTCTCTCCCTGACGCTGCGCGGGAGCCAGACCATCGACGAGTCGCTGTCCGAGCTGGCCGAGCAGATGACCATGGAGGAGAGCAGCAGCATGGACAACGGTGGGCTCCTCCCCCTCGACCTCCGACCCCTCGCCTCACTGACCTGGGCTGCAGCCTTTCCCATGAAGCCATACACACACATACCCACACACATGTACCCAGGCCCTAACATTACATTACATTACATTATTGCCATTTAGCAGACGATCTCATCCACAGCGGCTTACATAGGTTGCAGTTCTTACATGTTATCCATTTATACAGCTGGATATTTAATGAATCAATTGTGGGTTAAGTACCATGCCAAAAGGTTCAACAGCAGTGCCCCAGTGGGAAATCAAACCAGCAACCTCTTTGGTTACAAGCCCTGCTCCTTCCCACCATGCTACACTGCGACCCAGCCTTATGTGTGAAAACCCCCAACCTTATTCTGACCTGAGACCTTCCCCAGGGTTCCCTCCCTGACTCTGACCAAGGTGCTGCAAGCTGTTTAGCCTGAATTGGTCCAGCTGGAAATGGCCAGTGTTTAAAGGGTAAGCTGTGAGTGAGCAAATAAGTCAAAAAAGCAGAACATGTAAAGCGTGTGCATGGAGACAGGGTACTGGGGCCTGTCATGTGACCAGCTGATACTCGCGTTCTAGAACACAGAACCATAGAAGGCGTGTTCCTGGAGTGTGTCGCCACGTACAAAACGGTGAGAAGGCGTGTCATGTGACCCGGCATGTTCTGGTGTGTCACATGCCGCTGTGTGCGGGGAGAAGGGCTGATGGTGGCATGTGTTTGTCGGTGGTGGAGAGCGTGTGACACTGCCGGCGTGACTCAGCCCGGGGGGGATCGTCCTGCGTGATCCTCCTCCGTACGCTGCTGTAGCTCCACGGGTCATTAGCGCGAGCCCACGGCGTGCCCGCACCTCACAGCAAGGTCCCTGCGGTGTGGTTGCTTGGCAACTGAGCCTTCGATATGGCTGGGGTCCCTGCAGACCCCAGAATCCACAGCGACGCCGAGTCCCACGCTGCAAAACAAGTCACACACTGAGGAAGAGAGCAGGGAGAGACTTTAGAGCAGCTGGTGTCGCTCTCTCTCTCTCTCTCTCACACACACACACACACACACACACACACACACACACACAGAGGATGCTCAGCTGGTTAATACGCTCCTGCACTGCAGTCTTAAGTTCCTCTGTGACTGGTGGCCTTTGCTCCAGCGGAGCCTGGTGGACACGTTTCCATGGTGTTTGCACACATCGCCATGGTGTTCGGTGCTGGACACGATCTCAAAGGTTTCTCCTTGTGTTCTATAAAGCATCTGTCTCTTGCCCATCATCATTCCTTCTCCCTCTCTCTACCTTTGTCTGCCTGTTTCTCCCTCTCTCTCATCCTTAATCCCTATCTTCCTTTCCTTCTCTCTTGCTTCTTCTTTATCACAGCTTTCCTTTTTTCCATCCTGCTCTCTCCTTCCTCATCAGATGGGTGAACAGGCAGTAGTGTAGTATAATGGTAAGGAGCAGGGCTTGTAACCAAAAGGTCGCTGGTTCGATTCCCTGCTGGTGCACTGCTGCTGTACCCTTGAGCAAAGTACTTAACCCAGAACTGCCTCGGCAAATATCCAACTACATAAATGGATAACATGTAAAATTTATAATGAATTTATGTCGCTCTGGATAAGAGCGTCTGCCAAATGACAATAATGTAATTTAATAATGTAATGAACGGTTCCAGTATTGAGTTATATTTTTTCCTTATAGCAGAGGGCTGCTGGGAGGCAGAGAGCAGTTCATGCGTTTTGCCAGGGATGCAGTCGGGGTCCTGTGGCGTTCAGCTGGGGTTCAGACCAATGCAGTGCATTCACAGGGGCAGGCCATGACAGTTAGAGAAACATCTGTGGAAATCGCAGGTCTCATTCTGACTGAGACATGGTGGAGGCCCAATCTGTCACTCTCGTTTATGCTAAACAGCAATATTACAACCCACTTATTATACTGAAATGAGAGCACCATCCACTTATGCTAAAAATGCATATTTCTTTTTGAATATGCTGCAGTTTCACAGCTTGGTAATAGCCTTACTGACAGCATGGACACTGTTTTTCAGCTTGGCTCTAAACGGCTTTTCATACTGTGGTGAGGTTTTAGGTGGTATAAAAATGTTTCCAGGAGAGTAACACCACTTCACTGATGGGAGGCAGTAAGCCAACATGTTTGGATTGTTTAGCCACGTCTTTATTCCAAAAGCTGATTGTAGAGCTTTTGCGAATGGAGTAGAATTAGAACACTTTGAAGGGAGTAACATATCTTGCACAGAAATCCTTTCAGATTAATTATAGCGAGCTGGATCTGGAAGCGAAACTGGACTCACAGGTCAACCAGGAACTGTCTCTGGGCAACAGAATGTCTCTCTGAGCCATCATGGTGGGCTTAGGCTGATTGCGTGTCATACTGTGGGGCTGAAGTTCATGACAGCACTGTGTAAAGTCCATGTTAAATGACTAGTCTGGAAGCCGTTTGAGAAGCTTATTGAAATGACAGATTTGGTGTCCCTGATTCAACTCTGTTAAAGCTCTCGTGTTGGTGGTAGGGATTGGAGTTCATCTAGGCTGTGAGTGGACATTACTGCTCTACTGTACACATGTGATGCAATAGGATAACACATGCACACACACACACACACACACACACACACACACGTTGTACACACACAAACACATATGCAGACATATGCACAGATCACATACACACACATATACTCTCACACACACATACACATGTACAAATACACACATAAGCATATGTGCACACACATGCACAAACTCAAACCCCCAACAGACCAGGACAGTGAGTGTGGGTGTGGGTGTGTGTGTATGTGTGTGTGGGTGTGGGTTAGTATGAGAGAGAGAGTTAGTCTAGTGTGTCTGTGTGTGTGTGTGTGTGTGTGTGTGAGAGAGAGAGAGTTAGACTAGTGTGTGTGTGTGTCTGTGTGTGTGTGTTTGTGTATGAGAGAGACAGTTAGACTGTGTGTGTGTGTGTGTGTGTGTGTGTGTGTGTGTGTGTGTGTGTGTGTGTGAGAGAGAGAGAGAGTTAGACTAGTGTGTGTGTGTGTGTGTGTGTGTGTGTGTTTGTGTATGAGAGAGAGAGTTAGACTGTGTGTGTGTGTGTGTGTGTGTGAGTGAGAGAGAGAGACAGAGCTGGAGTGGTGAGTGGTTTGAGGCAGAAGAGAGAGTGCGACAGTGAGAGGGAAAGTGTTGCTGCTGTTTGAGCTCTTTGTTTCCGCCTCTCCCCGGTGCGTGCGGTGCCTCTGTGCGCAGCGTTTGATTGGCTGCGTGACGCTGTGCCGCTGTTTTCGCAGAGCCCATCGTGAGGAATGGCCGCCCCCCCACTTCTCACAGCATGCACTCCTTCCTGCACCAGTACACCGGCTCCTTCAAGAAGCCCCCCCTGCGCCGGCCCCACAGCGTCATCGGGGGCAGCCTGGGCTCCTTCATGCCCATGCCCCGCAACGGCAGCCGATTGGGTGAGCTTCAGGGGGCGGAGACCTCCTGCACACTCCCTATCCCTCTACCTCACGCCGTATACCCTACAGACCCTACACCCGATACTCTGTGCCCTAAATGGGTGGGATAACACTGCACCAGTTTGTGTGCGTGTGTGCGTGTGTGTGTGTGTGTGTGTGTGTGTGTGTGTGTGTGTGTGTGTGTGTGTGTGTGTGTGTGTGTGTCAGGGATAGAACGTTGAGGGAATGGAGCAATACACACAGAAGGGCTGGGGCAATAGAACAGAAGGGTCGGGGCAATAGAACAGAAGGGCTGGGGCAATAGAACAGAAGGGCCGGGGCAGTAAAACAGAAGGGCTTGGAAAATAGACTGAGAGGAGGTGGGGAAATGGCTGTAGAAGGGTTGGAGTCTGTTCTCTAAACACTATTCAGAATCTTGCAGCTACATCATTTCCTCTCTTCTCTTAAGAGAGAGTGTTTTTCTGTGCTGCTTGTTATTTTTGCCACCACAGTAAGAAGCTAAAAGTAAGGCGTAACAGCATTGCGGTGGACAGACCTGTGAGTGGTTTGCCATTGACGTGTGTGTGTGTGTGTGTGTGTGTGTGTGTGTGTGTGTGTGTGTGTGTGTGTGTGTGTGTGTGTGTGTGTGTGTGTGCACACACTGCTTCTCTTGGCTTGCACTCTCCTCTGAAAGATCTCATTCATCATTTCCAGCAGATACAAACTTGTACACACGCACACACTGGCATTCCCACAAACCCACGTACTCGTACACAGCAAACAGTCACACACTCATACTCACACACGCTTCCTGAAAGAGACCCGCTGTTCTGGGGCTGATGTAACCCCTCAGAAATCCCATTGACATCTGCCAGCAGCACCCAGAAATGCCCCATTGTGTTAGACTGCAGGGTACAAGTGGAGAGTCCTTGCTTTGAGCCGTTCTTCATTCCTCCATCACTCCCAGTACTTAACACTCCATCATTCATCGTTACTAAAAGGTATAATTAGTCCAGCACTCAAAGTGTTAAATACTTTTTTTCTGAATGGCAGTTCTACTCTGATATCGCCATGGTAATATCCTCAGCCGAAGCAGTCATAAGCTATATAAGCCTCATAAACCTGCTGGGGAGATGAAGCAGAGGTGATCGCAGTCCAGCAATCACATGTCTAGGGATCATTTTAGGTCACGCTCAAGTGATGAGAGTCTGGGTTCCATTCACCCCCGGCACTTACCCTGTGCATCTCTCTCCCTCTGTCCCACTTTGACCTGCTTCGGGTGGCAGTGTGGCATAGTGTTAAGGAGCAGGGCTCATAACCAAAAGGTTGTTGGTTCTGTTCCCCGCTGGGGCACTGCTGCTGTACCCTTGGGCAAGGTACTTACCCCACAATTGCCTCAGTAAATATCCAGCTGTATAAATGGATCACAAGTAAATAATGTAACCTGTGTAAGTCAGCCTGGGTAAAAGTGTCTGCTAAATGACAGAAATGTAATGTAATGTCTGCTTTACGTCCTGATCTCTGATCCCTGCCCCCTCTCCCCATGCCCTCTCCTCCTCCGCAGATATCGTGCACGAGAACCTGAAGATGGGCTCGGACGGGGAGAGTGACCAGGCGTCGGGGACGTCGTCCGACGAGGTCCAGTCCCCCACGGGCGTGTGCCTGAGGAACAGGAGCAACCGCCGAATCTCCATGGAGGTGGGTCCGCACCCCTCTCCTTCGCTCTGCCCCTCCCCGCCGCTGGGGGTGTCACGGTCTGCCTTTTTACATTGCCCTGCCTCTTTAAGAGCTCTTATAAACGTTGCTGTACGTCTGTTAAAAGGGTGACTCAAAACTGCGTGGAATGTTGGGAAGTTGTACTCTGTCCCCCTCTTTATCCCTGCAGGTACAAAGAGAACTGTGTCCGTAACCACCAGGTTGACATTAATTCCACAAATTGATTTATTAAACACTCAGGTGCTTCGCCACTCTGTGGAGGTCTCATCTTTTTTTTTTTTTTTTTTTTTTTTTTACTGTCTTAACGCCTACTTACAAGCCAATGCAGCCGTACATTTTCCAAAACCAACTCGCCTCATCGCTATTACAGAGGGGTAGCGAGGACTCCCTGGCTAACAACAACTGTCACGGGGAGTGCCCACCACAACACCCCCCCCCCCAACGCCTCCGAGACGCAGGCAAGGGCTGATGACGTTACTGTGTGCTTTAAGCAGGCTTGGATGAAGACGCCCCTACTAGCTGCTGTGAACACACCCCAGCTTCTCATTTTTCATTACAGCGTGTGTTTGGTGCCACACTCATATTTGAATCTGCCACCTGGGTGTGTGTTGGAAAGAGAGGATGAGTTGGATGGCTGTTGTTTAGAGCGTTCTGAATTGATGGAACTGTGAAACCATCACCTGTCACCTTTTCAGGAGAGTGTGTCTGTGGCAGGGTGGTGACTGTGTGCCCTCTGTAGCAGGGTGTAGAGTGTGTTGTGTGTCTGCATCAGGATGGAGAGTGTGTGCTCTCTGTAGCATGATGAAGTGTGTTGTGTGTCTGAGTCAGGGTGGGGAGTGTGTTAGAGGCGTGTATCAGGGTCTGTGTGCTGCTGCTGTGTGTTGCAGGTCAGGTCTCTGAGGAAATGGCTGCGCAGTAGCGTCACTGCAGCCCTTGGCTGTTTGAGTACGTTGCCTCATGCAAAACCACTTCCTCTTCAGCAGCTGTGTATGTGTGTTTTGCTGTTTAAATAGAAGGGTCCGGCTGTGGTGTGTGTGTGTGTGTGTGTGTGTGTGTGTGTGTGTGTGTGTGTGTGTGTGTGTGAGAGAGAGAGAGAGAGAGAGAGAGAGACCATTACCGCAGTTCCTCGTCACCCTGCCTCTCTGCCTCATAGTTTGTAGAAGTTTGTGTTGCCAAAAGCATAAACCTGTGCCTCAGTAAGACAATAACAATAACTATAAATTAAACAATGACAAGAAATCATATAATAAAAACGTACATGAAAAACTCTGAGGTCAAATAAGAATAAAGTAATATCAAATAGTTAAGATGAACAGGCAATGTTATATTTCAGCCATGAATAAGATTAGTCTTGCTCAAGGCATGCATTGAACATGGTTATGAATGTGAATGAGTTTCTCCTCCTGGTTCAGGAGGGACTGTGTACAGGTGTACAGGCAGCAGGCTGAATATGGCTCTGGTGATGATGCACACAGGTGAACTGAGTTTGACGTAAAATGAACAGTGCAACTGTGATGGAATATGGCCTCAGCAAGAAGAGTTTTAAGAAAAGACAGCTGTATGAGGCAAATGTATATTGACTGTTCAACAACATCTGTACTTGAGTGTGTCTGTGCATACGTGTGTGTGTGTGTTTTACAGGATCTGAACAAGCGTCTGTCTCTGCCGGCCGATATCCGGATTCCTGACGACTATCTGGAGAAGCTGCAGTTAAACAGCCTCCGCTTCGACCAGCCCCTGAGCCGGCGCTCGCGCAGGGCGTCACTGGTGAGTGTACCCCGCCCCTCCATTATACCCCGCCCCCTCCGTACTGCCCCGCCCCTCAATGCTGCTCCACCCCCTCCATGCTGCTCCCTCCCTCCGCAGTGCTCCGCCCCTCAATAGTCCCCATGCCCACAGTCACACTGCCCCACAGACACACCCACATTCCCCACCCACAGTCACACTGCCCCACTTCCCCTCACATGTAACAATAATGGATCTTTAGGATCTTTATCTGGATCCATTCAATGAAGTTGCTGACAACGTAGTAAATCCTTGACAAGGCAGCAAAAATAAATTTAAGAACACAGGTTACATGTGGTGTTTGGATTCTGTCGTACTTCGTAGGCTTTCACTGTTATGAAAAATTACTTGGGACCATGCACTCATATTTTTTTATTCCTTTCTTTTAGCACTCACAGTAGGCTAACATGTCCGCCTACTGGAGGGAAAAATCATGGAGGGAAAATTGCGATCACCGCTGTTAAGATGGTTATTTAATTAACACATAAAGAGATAAAAGCGGGAGAGGTTTGCCAGCGGACAGAACTTGAACTACTTGAATAAGAGCGTGTTGGCGGTTTGCTCTTGGTTCCAGCAGGATAATGGATTTATGGAACACAGAATACTGAAGCACATTTAATAAGCACTCTTCAGGATGTACATTAGCAGGGAGGGTATCTGACCAAAAGAAGGATGTGATCGGTTATCTCCAATATTACATTGCACTTTGAAAAAGTCAAGGGAAGCATTAATACCACTTTAATAACTGTATTTATATAGCACTTTGAGGAAGATGAAATGGAATTAAAAATACAGCAAAGTCAAAATAAAATCCATAATAAAATGAATATACTGGTTAAAAGCCATCCTAAATAAGTACACTTTCAGATGTGTTTTTGAAGATGTCCGCTCATGGCAGAGGTCTGATGTATTGTGATAGTGTTCCACAGCTTTCAGGTGTAGAAAGCAAAGGTCTGCCTCTCCATGTCTTTTCTGATTTCCCGCTCAGGTCTAAAAGCACAAGAACTGATGCATTATTTGCATCTGCACTCAGTCAGACGGCATGCGCTGCCTTTGCAAGAGCGGTCTCAGTGCTGTGATGCAAGCAAAAATCAGGTTTTTGCCCAGGAGTAAGCCAGCAAGATGATTAAACCCAATTCATGTGTATATGGCTCATATCATTATTTGTATGAAACTTATTCATTTGCAAATTTTAGGTGAACAGAAGAGCATGATATAGACTGATGCATTTTTAATGGTACATATTAACTGTTCTTTATTTAATCTGTAGCATTAATCCAATCACGCTGGGAGGCACTGACAGATTCACAAAATATTTTCAGTGTGAAAAGATGTCCATACACAGCAAAAGGCTGGGATCTGCTGCTGCCAGCCAATCACATACAGGGCAGCACAGTGGATCCACTGCTATAGGCAGAATTAGCCAATCATACACCATACAGTGCAGAGGATCTACTGCTATAGGCAGAATTAGCCAATCACATACCACACAGCACGGTGGATCCACTGCTGTCAGCAGAGCCGGCCAATTACATATTTCTAAAACAGTATCTTCCATGTATAACATTTGTTTTCATTATATTCATAACATTTTGATGTTTTTGTTATCAGTCTGATGGAATACAAGGAAAATGTGTTAAACAAGCAGCTTAGTGTTTTTTTTTTGGTGTTGTGGCAGTTGTATTGGAAAATGTGTGGTACTATGAGGAGATGGTGCACCATGTCCCACAGTGTCTCCCTTGAGTTCCCTTTCTCTTTCACTCTCTCTCTCCTTGTTGCCATATTTTGCATCTGAATTGCCTGCCTCTCTGTGTTCTCGCTTCTCCTCATTTTGCCCCCCTGGCTTTCCCCTTGTGACGCCTGTCTGCGAAATACAGTGAAATAGCACCCCCTGCTGGGCAGCAAAATGCACTACCACCCTGTCTTCTCTGTCAGATGAGCTGTCCACATGACAAATTACTCTGTGCAAAATTAAATTAGTTCCAAATATCTGTGGTGGCAAACACATCGCAGACACATGTTAGTCTGTGATAAGTGTTAGTTCTGTGGATACCACCCTGTCTGACTCTGAAAGGGACAGTGCGCTCATTAATTCTGCTCTCTCTTTTGTGTTTCAGTCAGAGATCGGATTCGGGAGACTGGAGACCTACATCAAGCTAGACAAGCTGGGAGAGGTCAGATTGTCCCTCTGTGTCCTACTGCCACACGTACACCTGAACATTACCTGCAACATACACACACACACACCTGTACTTCACCTGCAACACACACACACACACACACACACACACACACACACACACACACACACACACACATTCCAACTGCAGAACACACACACACCCCTGTACCTTACCTGCAATGTACGCACATATGCATTCCATCTGTGGGACAGACACACTCACCTGTACTTCACCTGAACAGCATACACACACTCACCCACACTTCACCTGCAAGGCACACCAGTCACCTGTACTTCACAAACTCACGTGTGCTTACATTTCCATGTGCACTTATCTATATATGTAGCAGACAGTCAAGGCACTTAACAAATTCAAAATAGTGCGTATCATAAGCAAGATACTTAACCCAGAGTTGCCTCAGTAAATATCCAGCTGTGTAAATGGGAAACACTATAAAAAAAACTGTAACTGATGTAAGTCACTGTGGATGAGAGTTTCTGCTAAATGCCAATGATGTAATGTAATGGTATGGGGAGCTCGTTCCATCACTGTGGGGCCAGAGTTGAGCAAAGAGTAGATTGACAGGATCAACCCCACAGGGGAGGAACATACAGGCCAGCAGAGGGGGTGGGAGGAGTGGTCAGACAGGGGCAGACAGCAGAAGCAGGTGGGGAAGGAAGGATCCTTTAGCTGCCAGGAAGGCGAGCACAAATGAATTGAGTTTGATGTGAGTGATGAGTGCTCACTACTGGAGGGATGGGGTAACGTGAGAGAATTTGTGGGGAGGTCAGGTAGGCTTAGAAGGAGATGCATTAGTGCAGGTGTGAAAGCACAAGGGTCTGGCCCTTTAAAGAGCACCAACCTGTTAAAGGAGGGCTTGGTGTGCCTCAGGATAGATATCTGAGTTAAATGTCAAGCAGCAGCCAGGCTGCTCCAGATCATTTAAAATCAGTGTTAATACAGATAATGGGCTGTAACCAAATATGTTGCTGGTTCAATTCGCCTTGGGGCACTGCTGCTGTACCCTTGGACAAGGTACTTAACCCACAATTGCCTCAGTAAATATCCAGCTGTATAAATGAATAACGTAAAAATGGTAACCTGTGTAAGTTGCTCTGGATGAGAGTGTTGGCTAAATGACAGTAATGTAATGTAATAATGATGTAATTTGAGACGAAGCTCCTCCCTCTCACACTGCAGGGGACATACGCCACCGTCTTTAAGGGGAGGAGCAAGCTGACAGACAACCTGGTGGCGCTGAAGGAGATTCGGCTGGAGCACGAGGAGGGGGCCCCCTGCACCGCCATCCGGGAAGGTGAGGGGGGGTTGACCTCACCTGCGCACCTCGCACGCCCATCTCACCTGTCACCTGTCACAAACTCGTCTTTTACCTGTCAGTGCTGCAAGCAGTATGAGCCCTTTACCTGCTCCCGCACGCCCCCACCTGTTCCTGTCCTGACGAGTCTCGGCAGAATCTGACTTTCTGTCTCTCTCTCCCTGCCAGTGTCACTGCTGAAGGACCTGAAGCACGCCAACATCGTGACGCTACACGACATCGTCCACACAGACAAGTCCCTGACGCTGGTCTTTGAATACCTGGTGAGAAGCATGTCACCCCCAATCTTCTTCCAGTTTACTGGCCATTACAGGGGGAGGGGCCTCATGCATGCACACAAGTCTGATTGGCTGTACGTATACATGGTTGCATAATTAGATGCATTACATAATTTCCTGACGAACTTAATTCCTGTGCAGGACAAGGACCTGAAGCAGTACATGGATGACTGTGGGAACGTGATGAGCATGCACAATGTGAAGGTAGGTCGTGCCAATCAAGCAGCGGCCGTAACAGAATTACAGCAGGGGCCATAAGTACAATACTACAGAGGTGTAATTACATTACTGCAGGGTGGTAACAGCATTACTGCAGAGCCATAATGACATCACTGAAGAGATGTAACAACGTTGTAAAAACATCACTGCTGGGCTGTAAAGATATGTGTATAAAAACTATCTGAATATGGTTGCCATGTCTCTTGTGTTGTTCGGTCGGTATCCAAAAATTTAATTTCCCAGAATCCCAGCCTCCTCCGCAGAAATATCTGAGCTCTTTGTGTTTCTTTCTCTCTGCGCGTCAGATATTCCTCTTCCAGATCCTGCGGGGTCTGGCCTACTGCCACCGGCGGAAGGTGCTTCACCGAGACCTGAAGCCTCAGAACCTGCTCATCAACGACAGGGGAGAGCTCAAACTGGCCGACTTCGGTAAGACGCCCCACAGAGACCCCCCAGTTTCAGCTTCATGGCTCACATGTCACATAATGACTGGAGTTAGGGTTAGGGTTGGCTGATCCTGGATCAGTGCGTGAAGCCACACTGAGAGCAGTAAATGGCACACGAACAAAGCAAACACCTAAACCTTTAAGTCAGAGCGCACAGGCAGTGCTTGCCTTAAGCAGGGAAATTTGAGGGTGGATTTCAGCCTCCATAACTGGTCTGTGTCTCTCACACTAAACTACATGGTAGAATTGTTTCTTGTGCACACACACTCAGCAGTGCCAGTGAGACACAAGTGAAGGTTTTTTCTTTTTTTTTGCCCAGGTTTGGCCGGGCAAGTCCGTTCCCACGAAGACGTACTCCAACGAGGTGGTGACGCTGTGGTACCGCCCCCCGGACGTTCTCCTGGGCTCCTCCGAGTACTCCACCCAGATTGACATGTGGTGAGAGTTCCTGTCCCACCCTCAGTTACATCACTCTGACGGGTTAACTGAGGGTTTAGTGACTCTTATTGGTCGAGACGTTTTGTTGGGTTTATCTTCATGTCCCGCTCACAGCTAAAAGATCTTCAGGGTTTGTCCTCTATCCTGTGTGTAGTGAAGCAGTCCTGCTTTCTCTTCTGCTTCAGTGTAGCTGACCTGACCGGTTGTAAACACCTAAATGTGTAGACAGACCCATTGCCTCAGGATTAGAGGGAGAAATTGCATTATGTTACTGGCATTTAGCAGATGCTCTTATACAGAGCTACTTACATAGGTTTCAATCTTTACATGTTATCCATTTATACAGCTGGATATTTACTGAGGCAACTGTGGGTTAAATACCCTGCCTAAAGAGACCTCAGCAGTGCCTCAGCAGGGAATCGAACCAGCAACCTTTCGGCTAGAAGCCCTGCTCTTTACCGCTACCCTACACTACACACCAGTGTGCTGTGCATATGTTTTCTCTTTAATGGTGATAACACACATATGTAGAATACATATAATCTGTAACGTTTGAGGGCTGCCTAGATATCTACTGGCATATGTGTGCATGTATGTCTGTTTATAGGTGTGTTTGTGGGAGGGGTTTACGGGTTAAAATTCTGCTCACATGTGGCAAGCTAAGCAGTACACCATGCAGTGTACTGTCACCACCTCCCCTGTGCCAACCACACCCCCTCGCTCTTCTGATGCCGTGTGCGAAGCACTCCAGGTCACATGACTGCTGACACTGTCTCTGCTCTCAGGGGAGTGGGGTGCATCTTCTACGAAATGGCTGCGGGCAGGCCCCTGTTCCCCGGGTCCACTGTGGACGACGAGCTGCACCTGGTCTTCAGAATGCTCGGTGAGTTCTGCCGTGGTCACAGGCCAAAGGTCACAGCTGCGGTCTCTGAGGTCAAAGAGACTACATAAACGCAGCAAACTGTGTTTATTTACAGCATAAATTAAAGGCAATGACGTGTGTGGAGTAACTTCAAAGGCCTACATCCAAAACTAAACACAAGCTGGTGTCCTTCTGTGGAATTTCACCAAATCAAAAGAAAGTTTTGTAGATGTGAAATACTGACTATATTACAGATCTGAAGTTTCTGTGAGAGTTGGTTTCATCAGTCATAATTAAGGTTTTTGATATATGTCAGTTTCCTTGACAATCCAGTGGATTTTCCCTCAAGCATGTATCATTACTGAAGTTGTTTTTAGTTTCACTTATTTTACACAGTTGATAATTGATTGATAGTATTTGTAAATGTTGTGTTTTCTAATTTTCCTTTCATGTTAATGATTGAGAGGCAGGCATTCTCTTGATCATTATGAAGACCCATGTTAGCTCATTTTGAGCTCCCCAGGCTGATCAGACAGGCTTTAAGATCAGACGCCCCCTGGTGTACCTGAGTGGGATAACACCTTTTTATTTCTAACACTGACCCAGTGTTAAATATAGGGCGCACATTGACTTTGTGTTAACTGAAAAGACCACACTCACTTAGTGTTATATTTTTTTTTTTCTTTTCGCAGGCACTCCCACAGAGGAGACATGGCCAGGGATCACCTCCATTGAAGAATTTAAATCTTACAACTTCCCTAAATACAAAGCCCAGCCCCTCATCAACCATGCACCAAGGTATGTGCGTGAGTGTGAGAGGGAGAGAGACATGCACACACACAGACACACACACACGTGTATGTACACACAATCATGCACACATATGCTCACGTACACACACATATGTACACTCACACACATTAACAAGCACTCACTCTCTCACACACACACACACACACACACACTTACACACACATATACACAAGTTGCGTCTGAAGCCTGAAAAATATAATTGAGGTATGGAATAAAATATTGTGACTGCATATATAGTCTGTTTACAGTGTGAAGTGACCTTCATCTTCCTGTTTTGGAACTGAACACACAGCCCGTGATAGTACTGACACTGGTCCCTCTTTTTCTCCTTCTCTCTCCATCCCTCCATCCCTCTCTCTCCCTCTCTTCACCCATCCACAGGCTGGACACTGAGGGGATTGACCTCTTATTAATGTTTTTAAAAGTAAGTTTTACACACCTGACTTCAGTCACTTTCAGCTGTCTCAGGAACTGTGCTTTCATATTCTTGTGTTTGCAGTTTTCTAACAGGACATTCCCACATTCAGACATGGTCATGTTACTCACTGGAACAGTACCAAAACTGACCAAGAGGATGCAGACCAGCCATTTCCCTGTTTAGCAAACGAATTATACAGTATTGGATGTATTTACTTTCATAGCTGAAGTTGAATTTGGATGTTGTCACGGTTTATTTAGCTTGGGTGTCATATTAGATGTATGTTTATGATTTGCTCCCTGTTTTTTTCCCCCAAGTACGAGTCCAAGAAAAGGATCTCAGCGGATGAGTCCATGAAGCAGCCTTACTTCAAGAGCCTTGGAATGCGGGTACACACGCTGCCAGAGAGTGAGTGTCTGGAGCTGGACTACAGAGTCACTGGGGCCTGGGGCTTTGAGGCCTAGCAGTAGGCCTCACTGTGGATTGAGAGTTAGAGCTCACTTGATCCATAATGCTATGGCTAAGCCGAATGCAGTGCACTCCGCCCCAATCAGCAGCTAGAAGAGCTGACGTATTCCAGAAATCTCGAAAGAGTGCTGGCTGAATCCGGCAAGGTCCACATGCTAATTATTTTTGCATGCAGGCACGCGCACACATACACACACACAAAAATGTATACACACAGGCCTGGCGCCAGGAGAAAATACAGAGGGGTGCAACTGCGATCCACAGGGGCCACAAAAAGTCACATCTTAAAAAAATGTAATAAATACTATGCAGTCATTGGGATATAAGGAGACAACTGGTGGTGCACTGAGGTCCGTCTGGGAGTGCAGTGCACCCCCAAGCACCCCATAGCACGGGGTCTGTATACACATACATGTATTTGGAGTCCCTGAAGTATTGTGTGGGCATGGAGTTTTAGTTTGTTCATAATCTCACACAGTTCTGTGTTCCCCTACAGATGTTTCAATATTCACACTGAAGGAGATCCAGCTGCAGAGAGACCCAGGCTACAGGAGCACATCCTACCCAGAAACAGGTGTGTGGTAACCTGGGAGAACAGTGTCTGTCTCAGATGTTCTCCACATGCAGTGCCCATGTCCTGCCAGCAGGGGGCAGGACCAGAGGGTAGATGTACATGGCTCAAGGACAATAAGGAGCCAATGCTAGAGGTTGTGCTCTGGTCTGGTCATGTGGATATTTTATGTCTGCAGCTAATGTATTTACATATATTTTCTCATTTGTACACATTAAATATGTTTACATGAAATCACAAATTTAGATAGGCCTGAATTAGACTAGAATAAGTAAGTAGACTAATGCGTCATAGCATGCCTCTGTGACGCCTGTGTTTTTGGAGAAAAAATTAAGCTGAGCATTATCCGTGAGGCTTGTCAGTAAAACTAATCTGGATGCAATCACAAAAGCTCACAAAAGCAAGAACAAAAGCTCACCATGAGTGCCAGTTGTGGCCGTAAACCAGATCAGTAACTCAGCAGTTTGGACGTTTGTTCGACTTGATGTTGGTAGCTGTTTTAGGCAGCCCGAGGACTGATGTTAAACTTTTCGGATTGGACCACCATTCACCGGTAAAAGGTGGTCTTTACCTCTTTAACTGCTGAGTTGTGGATATGTTAGCTTGAATGTAGATATCATGTTTGCATCCTGGAGTAAATGCTTCTCTCTCAGTTATGTCTTTAATGCACCTCGTACTACTTAGCTAGCTGGTAAGATAATTTTAGGCGTAGAAGGATTTGTGTACCGTGATTACCTAGCAACCGTGTTTATACTGGGTTTGGTGTTTCCGGCCTCACAGTGGTGCGTTTGAGTTCGAAAGTGGCAGGCAGAAATTTTTTCCCAACCACTCTGTGGTTTTCTCTCTCCTTCACACAAATAAGTATGGAGAATTTGTCAGTGGTAACCTGCCAGGACCATGTGTGAACATTTTAAATGATTTTGGGTTCAGGTCGGACAACAGCATAAAGAACGCTCATCTGGCTCGGGTTAAGGTCAGGCTGTCTTTTCGCAGGGTCTGGTCAGTTTCACGGCTAAAATTTATACCAATTCCATGCCCTAACTGAGGATCTCTATCGATCAATACTGTACAGTTTAGATTGCTTTATTGAGAGCTTGTACTTTGTCAGGATTGGTCAGGATTTGACTGTGCTATATATCTCTGATAGTGAGAAGGTGGGGAAGATACGGCCCAAATATGAGTTTTCAGTTTGTTCTGGTTTTAACATTGTGTATATTTGGAGATTTTACAAGGTTAGGGCGTTTGAAAACCAGCTGACTGGGAAGGCCCCTTTCAAGTTTCAGATCTTGGGCTTGCAGTGCATTAAATTCTGGTGCATCCAGAAATCTCTTTTGGAAATGTGAGTGGAAACTACTGAACAGTGGAATCTAAATGCATTATTTAGAGTTTGACTTCAAATTTCTACAGAATTCTTCATGGTGAGTTTCTATTGCATGTGGGTTTTCTGCCTCTCTCTCTCTCTTATACCCATGTCTCCCTCTCTCCCACACCCATGCCCCCCTCCTTGGTCTCCAGAAACATGTACCAGAAAAAGTTAAACTAATAAGCAACAATTAAAAATGACCAACAATTACGTGTTGCAAAAGGACGTACCGTACTAACTGCGTCCTACCAGAGGTACCCTAACGTAAGTAAAATTCCCCTCTCTCCTCTCTCTCCCTCTCTCTCTTTCCTCAGGAAACAGTAAGAGCAGACGGCAGAGCATGCTCTTTTAGCCTCTTAATCCGACAGGGGCTGAAACAGGAGCAAGGACTTCTTTTGTGTTGAATAAACTCACCCTGCAGCCCAGAGAGGAGGAAGTGCGTGCGTGTGTGTGTGTGTCGGGGGTGGGGTGGGGGTCCTTCCTTAGCAGTGTGTGCCCCCTTGCCCTCTCCCACATGTGGCCCCCAAACCTGAGCACCCCCCCCCCAACCCCACCTTCTCTCGGTTCGTCACAGTGTGGGGTTCCACAGGGGGCATGCTGTCAGAGTGCTTTGGAGCCCCCTACCAGCAGAGGACAGACGGAAGAGACTGACTTTGACTTTGTAATAATTTATTTGAAAATCATCTGCTGCTAAATAACTACTGTCTGTATTTAACACACCGTGTCAGCGTGTCACCTTGGTTTCCCTTGGCAACAGACCAGTTGCTACAGTTTTGTGTTATCTTGTTGTTGAAGTCATTTGCAGATGTTTAGTGCTTGTCATGCACAGGAAGCTAAACTTGAAGTTCCTTGCATTGCAAATTTACGGATTTTGTTCAAACTCTGTTCTGGAAGGATTCTTGTCTAACTGAAAGCTGTTGAGGGGCCTGAACAGTGAATGGTGTCAAAATGGCTGTTGTGGTAGACTCCATACTGGAGCCACTGCGGCTACTCAGTATTGGGTCCGCACTCTCCATCAGAGACTCTTTGGGATTCAGGAAGAGGACTGTCTGACTGAGAGGGAGCACTCCGACTGTACTCTGTCCACAATGGAGGGTCATGGTGCAAAAGACTGAGTAAATCAATCGACCACATGATGATTCACTGCTTTCCAAGATGTTCGAGTTCTGCTCAGTGAAAAGATGAGGGGCAAAGTGAAAGAAAAACACTACAGCGGGCATCACCTGGGTTCAGGTATGACCGCCTGCAGATCCACACTGGCCTGTACAGAGATGCTTGGCTGTAAGGACTTCCTCGCTCCACAGCTGTGAGATCCCCCTGCCACCATGTCTTTGTGTTGTGCTTCTTTGTTAAAACAGTATGATGCCTCTGTCTCCAGTCGGTAGGTCTGTGCTGAAGCTGCTTGTATAGAAAGAACAGCCAATGTACTGGACTTCAGGGCACACAGTGAGTCTGAATATCAGACTTTTCTCAGCAGTATTAAGTCTTTTGCTATGTTACATTTCAGCTCTGTTTGTGAATGACTGTGTTTTGGAATAACAGGGGGATGCATTCCTACTTTCTTGTGCTTTTTTTTTTTTTTTGAGAGGAACACAAAAAAATCAATTCAGACTGAAATAGTGAAACAGTTGTGTAAGTTTGCATCTGACCACTGCTTTCTTTTCCAGTGTTTATACAAGTTTTAAAAATTCAAATTGAAATTTCCAACGTAACAAACCACTGTTTTCAACTGACTGTAACGTATTAATTTTGTAATATTGTACATTTCCCCAGCTGAGAACAACCAGATCTTGCCTGTTTGGTGGTTAACCTCCTCCTCTGGAATACTGACTCAGACAGCCATCTGTTGTCAACCATTTAACATTTTTTACTGGAATTATTTATTTCTCATAAAAAGACATTTAAGTAAATTTAGTGCGTTTCATACAGACCTATCCACTTGTCTTTATTTTGTAGTGGGGATGAATATAGGGAGGTCTCTGGGGTTCACATTGGCTAAAGAGAAGGTAAAGTGTGTCCTAACTGTTGTTGCTCATTAATGGAATCATACCATATTACATTATATGTAAAAGACACTGCCAAATCATGCCATATTACATTATATGTAAAAGATCTGCCAATCTAGCAAATGCTAGAGAGATTACTGTGCCTCGACATTCAAGAACTCAGTGTATGTTATATAGAGCTGCAGGCTATGCCCACTAAATCACCACAGTGGACCAGTTGTACAAATCCTGCACAGTTATCTCAAATGGATTTGGTTGCCTAAAATCACTTTGATTACTGCAGAGAAACCGGAAATTCCTCTCTTGCAACTCAAATCTTTCTTTATAAGTATATTGACTGTATGTGAAGTTCTCAGAGGCAGAGCTGGCACATAGGTGCAGTTAGAAATGAAAGAGATCACTAATGGGTGCCTTTCATTTAAACTGGTGCTCTGGTTTATCTAGTAGTATAATCCAAAACAGGTATATGATAATTATTAAGGTTTCCTGCCTCCCCAGCTGCCACTGATTCCATGAAGTTATATAATCTGTTAAGTCTTCAGTTAATTATTATAATAAGAAAATGAGACAAAGACAAGTGTTGTGTAGCATTCAATGCTTCAAGTTTATTTAAAAACAACATAAGGCATATTTTCTAAACTCTTAAACAGCGCAAATATAAAATTAATATGAGAATACATTTGTATCAATTCCTTTATGAAAAAATAATTAAAAAGCTATTACTAAGCTTTTTTTCAATATTGTATTGGAATTTCGTCTTTAAAGGGTATTTTCTTAAAGCTGGTAAATAATACATAATTCTTACATTGGAAAAGGCACAGCCGGTACTAACTTTTAAGCACAGTGCATACAATATAATACAATACAATACAATACAATACAAAACACTAAAAAACCAGAACCAGATTCACAGCCTCGGATGAAAGTACAAAAACAAAAATACAATATGATCACACGATCGGAGGAGAAGACCATGAACCCCTTCTTCCTGTTCTTGCAGAGTTCTCATGCCATGAGGTGCATCATGGGAAGTTTAAAGCCTGCGCATTCACAAAGCGGAACTTGATTGGACACAGGAGAGGGTTAGTGACCTGCTGGGGAGATGGCTGACGGCTGGTTCTGAAATTGTGCCTCACAAAAGTCTGCGTCTCTGCTTGCTGCTGTTTCCGCCATGACAGCGTTCAGATTTTCAGTTTTGCGGTCTTTGGTTTGGATGCTTGTGCTTCAAGCGTTTTACTCTGAAAAGTGGCAGCTCTGCACACACGAGTGCACAGTTTAGCCACAGCACTGTGCTTAATGAAAGGTGCATGCAGTGAATTGCAGGTGAACCTGCAGCATAGACACCTGTATCTCCACCTGCACTGTAGCTAAACTCGCCCACTTAGAAACCGTGCTGATCCGCGTCCGAACCTGACGGAAGAACCATGCTGAAAACAAGGAGAGCGTATAACACTCTGAAGTTGATGAGGCCAGGGGGCTCGAGAGGAGAAACAATGTCTAAAATGAGTTTACAAAAAAAGACACAAAAAAATCCTGGTTGTGTTCAGGATTCCTGATTTAAAACAGGACATCCGCCACTGTTTGAAGGAGCAGGAGGATTCGGGCAGGTGTGGTCTTTGTGAGGGTTGAAGTTTGGGGGAGGGGGCACGGTGCACAGTTGGGGTACAGGAACCAGGATCAGGACTTCTGGGCACTGGAGGACAGCAGCAAGGGTGAGGTTGAGCCGTCCAGGTTTGGGATGGGGAGCGGGATGTGCCCGTTGAGTAAGGTAGGGAACTGCGAACAGACAGAGGGACACAGGATACAATCCAGAGCCGATCAATTTTTACTTTACTGTACAAGGGTGCTGCTGAATAATTAAATCCACCTATTACCTTGAAAATTTCTCAGACCTGTCCATGAAAGGACACAAATTGGAATGATTCTTCCAATGTGACTATTTCACATGAACCTGTACATTTTAGAAGTGTACGGATGGTCTCTCTCATGGCCATCTTACCGAAGAAACACACACCCAAGGAATGCTGGGAAAAAGACTTCCTCCACCAAGAAGCCCAGTGCGTGTGGCTTGAAGAATTACCGGCACCATTCTATGGCCCCCTGACAGGAAGTTGTTTTTTTCCCTGCTTTCCAAACCAAAAAGGAAACATCTGCGGTGTATTTTCAACCCAGGCACCAACTCCCTCAATACCCTCACATAAATGTTTAGGCTCAAAAACAACAAAAAAAGGCAAAAATGCAAGTTGCACACTTGCAGGTGATGATCCCCTCAGCTTCATGTTTGAGGGGAAACTATGAACATAAATAAAAACAGGTGAAGGACAGTTTCATGCCCTCAGCCACTGCAGTTCACGAGAAACTGTTTCCTGTTGTAATTTATGTGTTCTGCTCGCTGTGCGTGTACTGGTGACAAAATGCCGTCTCTGTAAATGTTGGAAAGCAGCACACAACTGTTAATTGAGCTATAACTGGGATCCTCAGATTAGTCTAGTGTTCTGAGGAAGATTTTAGAAAGTTCTGGACTGTCGGGTGGGACACTATTCCATGTCTCTGATGACCCTCACTGGAAAAAGAAGGAACAGGATAACTCCCCCTCTTCCCCATTTCCCCCACATTAAGCCAACACATGAAAGATACCAGGTATCTGATTTGGTCTTCTACACTACCTTATACAGACAGGGCCTCATACAGATTGGGCCTCTGATACCAGTAATACTACCTCATATAGATAGCAGCAGCCTGTGTAACATATTTGATGGAGATGCTAATGAGGTAAAAGGCTAATCCATGTTTGAAGCACTGTAGAGGAGGAGTATTCTGGTTTAAATATTGCTTGAGCCAGGATTACAGGCCTCATGTATCTTACTCTCAGGAGACTGAAGAGCCGTCTGAAACCTGCAGGACTGTGGCTTTCCTCACAGATGTTCAGGTAGTCATACCTGAGAGGGCAGCCGAACAGCAGGGCTGACCCCACCACTCTTCCAGGGCCAAAACGATTCCCTGATTTTCACTGCATCTCAAGTCTAAAGCACCTGACTGGAATCCTTCACTGGCTAGCTAACAAAACCACCTGTGACTCCGAGCGGAAAGGATTTTCTCATTGAGAGGTGCCTGCACTTGCTTTGTCCTCAGTCCTCTTCAGCTCCTCATTCCCTAATGGCATTTATCAGCAATCAGATCCACGTGATCACCTGATCGCCCGATCACCTGATCCTGCCCTTATGCAGGTGATCAGAAACCTGATTGACCTGTCAGACTGTACAGGTGTTCATGGACATCCTCTCTAACTCTGCCTCTTTCTCTTCCTTACTCCACCTCCATCTCTCCCTTCTTCTCCAAATTCATCTACTTCTCTCTCTAATTCTCCATATTTCTCTACCTATCTCTCCCTCTCTCTGTCTGTCTGTCTTTGCCTCTGCCTCTCTCTCCACCTCTCGCTCCCTGTCTCCTTGTTGACTTTTCTGTCTCTCTGTCTTTCTACCTCTGCCTATGCCTTAGGGTCAGTCTGTAACCTCTGTTCTCTTCAGCTATGATTTGGTCATTTTCCTTATTTTCAGTTAATGTGTCATTTGACAATTTATTTAATGTCTCTTTATAGTTTAGCATAATTATTTCATGACAAGGTGAATTACAGTGAATTTATCATTGTTTATAAAACTACAAACGTGTTATAGGTTAACACTGGATATCACAGGTTAAACATGAGAGAATACTAATATTTTCCCACTTCCTAGTCTGTATCATGTCCAAAGCAGTAATTCCATCCTTTTGTCATTTTGTCTTTTTTTTCCTCAAAATTCATTTTAAAAATTCCCCCAGGATCCATGAAGTCAGTCTGCGGTTCAGTGCCAGTTGCAATGTGACCGCAATGTTTCACAACTTGAGCTGTGCGAACGTTCCATTTGTGGAACTGTTTCAGCTCCCCTTCCCCCTAATCAAACTCAGTTTCACACTGATTTCATTTTTACAGAGTTTTGTCACTTACACATCTTCAGGACAGGTTATGAAACTACAGTACACAAACTTCCCTGCCTGAAGCAAACCACATTTCATAATCACACGTAATATTTCATGAGTTGCATTATTTTATTGTTTGTAATAAAATGGATTACAAAACAGATTAAGAGAGAGAGAAATAGCCTTTTTGATCATAATCCTTACAAAACACCCTCAACATCCAAATAAACACAATTATGAATAAAATGAACTGTATTAAGGAACTAAGAAATATGAGCATTAATAACAACAAAGGGGCAATGAGAACATTTAGGTAATAATTTTCTTACTCTTATTTTCTTATTCTCTTTTTATATAGGGCACATTTGTATATAGAAATGTGTGTTATAGAAATCTGGAGCTATTTTTGGAGAATACGGTTATCTTGATTGACTATAGATTGTGATGAAGCCACACTGCTGTCCAGTCCCATTAAAACTGACATGCACATTTGCACTAGGTGACACGCAATACCCCAGTAAGGGAGAAATGGACAATTTTAATTTTTGAAGAAGCTGCCCTGTCATTTACTTGTGTTTTGTGGTTTGTTACTTTTAAACTTTTACTTATGCACTTGTCCATCTTCTTTTATATTTCAGCTGTAAAAGTTAAAGCCCACTCTGCCCACTTGGGCAGAAAAGTCTTACCTGGAAGAGGGAGCCGTGGCCCTGCAGCCGGGCGGGGCTTAGAGGGGGGGCGGGGCTCAGGCTGCTCCAGAAGTGAATGCCGGAGAGCAGGGGGCTGGGTGCCAGCAGCAGGCCTGACGGAGTCTGGGGGGTACAGGTCAGTAAACACACCTGAGCCATCACCCTCACCAAGGGTAATCGGCACTGACCAATACCAGAGCTGAAATGCATGGAAATTCTTTACAGTTCACACATAAAAAGGAAGTAAAAGGCAGTGTTGAGTCATTTTCTTTATTTTATTTTGAACGAGAGAGGTTTCCCCATCGCTCTGTCCCCAGACCTCTCTTTGATGTTGAAACTTGTGGAAAGATCAGGAAAGGGATTTCCACCATGACCAGGGGATCCGGAGGGGCTAAGGCTGATTTTGGTCGCTCTCCAGGGGGTCATGAATATCGGTAAGATGCATTCATGCTGAACAGGAACATATGAAATGAATTCTGCTCCTCTCCTCTCTCTGTTTCTCAGTCCTGTCACCTCCATGGCAGCCGTGTCTGGGGGACCACAGATCACCCTGTACACGATTTCCAGGTTTAGGAGTATAAGGTTTTTCTTATGGATTTTCCCCTTAAACCCTGGCCTGCAGAAATATTTATCTTACATTTTCCTCTGTACTCTCCCTGAATCACACAGTCAAATGTTTTTTCTTTCCACTTTTTTTCCCTCAGTTGATGGTGTGCAGTATACACCAAAATTCAAGCAACATGAAATCAAGTGTGACTCATACAGAATTGTGGTTGGTAGTTTTAAAAGCAGAATGACTATCAAGCAAGCACTTACATGTTTAATGTGTGTTTTAAAATGTGTGGTGTACCGAGGCATTAATCATATATTTTAAATCAGGGTGATGTTTTAAACAATATTTTATGAAGATAATAATATCATTTTGACATATGCTGATGTGCTTGAGTTATATAGTTATTTTTCCTGTGTAATGCTGTTTTCAGCCAGAAAGGGGGAGAGAGAGAGAGAGAGAGAGAGAGAGAGAGAGAGAGAGAGAGAGAGAGAGAGAGAGAGAGAGAGAAAATGCTTTAATAAGTGCTGACTCACTCAGCCACACATAGAAGGGCCCCGTAATAGAAAGAGGAGGAGATATGTAGGAGATAAGCTGTATCTAACCCTCCATCCTCCATGCTGATGGTGAACACATTTCCCACCTGCTCAAGACGACCAAATCTCCTCCAACCAATTTCCAACCAATCTGAAATGTTCAGGGGCTCTCTGAGAAAAGCTGTCTCACAGAGAGGAGCCGGTGCCGAGTCAGGATAGGGAGGGTGCTGATTCCACATGCAAAATGTAATTAGCTGGGAAGCAGTTAGCCTGCAGCTGGCTCGTATTACGACAGGGCAGGAGAATTGTGTCTCCTGATAAGGTCATTTCGGCTGAGAGTTGCTGAGGACAGGCACCAGCCCCTGGTACTGTGGGTAAGGGACCACACCTAAAGCGGGTTCTGCAGAATCTCTATGCTCTGTGCCACGGTCCTGCTGGACAGTTGAGTGAATGAGCTAAGCTGACCTGCCATGAATCGGTCTGTAAAGTAAGGTAAGCGATTCCATAGTGGCTCAGCTGGTGTCATCAATAAATAAGGAGAAAGGAGATGTGCTTGCATCACCTACAACTGTGAAGGATGCTCGGTATTTTATTCTTTTTTGAACTGCATCCTGAGGGCGTTGAGAGGTTGGACACAAGAACCAGGACAAACCGTTAATAACATTTGCCTGTCTTTGGGAATCTTAGATTGTGGCCTTGCTGTATAATTACAATGAAAGATGTGAAAGAAATCTAAGGAGCAGCTATGTAGTGATTGTGACAGGTAGAGGAGACATCAGTGACGGAAAAGTAGGGATCAGCGATGTAGTGAATGTGAGGGGTATGGGAGAGTGACAGGTGAGGCACAGGTGTGAGGCTCACCTGTGCAGTGAAAAAGGCTGGGGTCAGGGATCCGGAGGGCAGCGCTGGGCTGTTGAGCGCGATGGAGCCGATGTCACTTCCTGTTAGCAAGAGAGACGGGGCAGAGATCTCCAGGCCTTTGGGCTTCTTGGTTTTGGCGGGGGGCCCGCCGGGCCTCTTTTCAGGGGGGTTGGGGGCGCGGTCCCTGTGGCCCGCGGAAAGGTTGAGGGGCTGAGCGCACTGCTCCGAGTCGTCCGTCTCCTCCCCGGGGCTCCGCCCCCGACCGCACGCGTAGGCGGGGCTTCCCGGGGGGGAGGGGCTCCGCGAGGTGGACCGGCGGCGCGGGGAGGGGGAGGGTTTGGAGGAGGAGGAGGAGGAGGTGGGGGGCGGGGAGGCCGGCAGGGAGGCCACCCCGCTCCTCTCGGGCCGGTTGGTGACGAAGCGGATGACGGTGCGCGCCTCGTCCTGCTTCTGCAGGGAGCCCATGGCGAACGGCGCGTACAGGCCGGCGCGGGCGTAGTCCCCGCGGCAGGCGGAGGCACGCAGGGCTGCCAGGGACAGCTTGGCGGACTCCTCCTCCTCCTCCTCCTCCTCGCCCTCCGCCCTCAGAGACTCTGCCTCTCCAAGCAGGGCTCCGCCCCCGTCCTGACCCAGCTCCACCGCCTGGGGGTCCATCTTCAGGATGTCTGGGAATGACACAAACTTGTACACGAACTTCTGACCGATCACCTTCTTGATGATGTTCTGAAAACAAACAAGAATACACAATTATGATCAGCAGCAGGTATGACTGGATTGATTACAATTTCCTCCTATGCAATATTCTCCCTTTTCCCAAATGCTTTATTCAAAAATCAATCTTGAGAGACAATACGAAAATATCAGTCGTTCATTTTTTTTATTTCCGCCTTTAATTCAGTTTTGTTGAATCAATGCATCGCATTGATGAACAGTGGTATTGATGATATGATAACAGACAACCCTGCAAAATATGAAATCTTATCAGATTTCCTACTGTACTGGCAGATATTTGTGCTTGTTTGGAGACAGTTATTATTGAATCCATGCAAAAATATCCACCAGTGAGGTATGAAAATTATCTTAAGTTACATTTTATGGCATGTTTTCTAAAAACAAGTCATAAAGTCATGCACAGAACTTGTTGAGTAAATGTATCTTGTTTAACATTTGATTTTGGCAGTGAGTGTGTTCAGACTCACCTTATCATAGTAGTAGCGCAAGGCCCGGCTGAGCTTGTCGTAGTTCATGTTGGTCTTGTTCTTGCGGAGGCCCCACAGTTTGGCCACCTCCTCGGACTTGAGCAGCTTGAATTCGCCATCGTTGGAGGTCCAGCAGATCAGGTGCTTGTGGTTTTGGTCCAGGAGCAGCTGCAGCAGGAACTGCCAGAGGGTGATGGCGCTCTCCATACCTGAGGCAAAGCAGATGCCATCATCATCAACATGAGACTTCCACCACCACCACCATCATCATCATCATCATCATCATCATCATCACATCATCATCAATATGAGACCACCACCATCATCATCCTCATAAATGAGACTATCATCATCATTATCTTTGATAGCATAAGACCGTCCTCTCCATCAACATGAGACCATAATGATCGCAATAGTCAGTACAAGACTGCATGACCATAACAGTCATAATTCCAATCCTCAGGAGTCCAGGTTCCGTCAGTCAGACTACCGCCCCCTCAGTCACCCTATTCAAATAATATGGGCTCCTGGCCACAGCCGTGCCATCCAATCAGGAGCCTGAGATTGCCTTCAGCACCTCTCTAATGCTGGGCTGTGGGTGTAATTATGAGACACACTAAGCACTGCAGCACAGTGCCGGTCCTGCTGCCATTACCACTCCTTTCCTGTTCCTGATTAACAGAACGGCCTTCAAGAAACAGACCACCGGTGCAGCCCATCCCTGTGCTGATTATTTAATGTAATTGCAATTAATGTAATTAGCTCGTTAAGAGAGGTTCTGATCAATCTGGACTCTTTATGAAGGATGACGTCGTACAGCCAAATCAGCTTCTCCATCTTTCCGATATTCAAACCATATATTATTTTTTCATACTTTTTCATACTCTTTCATGCAACCTTATTTTGGAATTGCCATTTATACATTAGTTTTTTGTCTCACTGCAACACATACGAGGAGATGAGACAAATGTAAACCTCCAATACGCTGGCAAGCAGCCAGTGGCTATTTCTCACACTACAAGTCCCACAGTGCACCACAGTGAGGTTTGTGCCAACTGGAGAAAAGGGTTTGTTCCACTGACATCATCTGAGCAACACACAGCATGTCCGAGACAGGCTCACGTTCATTGTTAGCAGTGGAACCCAGGCCGTCAACCACAGCCTGCTTGGGACGAGCATCTCGTTAGCTGAGCCTCTCAGGGGCCACCAAACCATACTTTCAATCGGTGACAAATTACCCAGCATGAAAATGTGCTCAGAGGAAACACCAGCAGCAGGTCTGAGGGAGTCTGGAGGGGGTGGGAGGGGAATAACCACCAAATATTCCTGTTTCCTCATTTTGTAACTTTCTAAACATGCATTGAAGCAGCAGGAGCTTTTACCGCAAGCCTAGAGATTTATTTCACCGATCCATGTGTCTTCACACCCCCTCACACACACACAAACACACTATCACCACACTCCTCACAAATATTAGGCTCTCCGTGTTGAGCTCATACTTTGAAAAGACTTGACTATTTTAACACAAACCAGCCAAGTCACTTGGAAAGGGGACTTTATAAAAGCAAACTGGGACTTGGCAGACTGATAATGAGGACAGAGCTGGAGGCTCTCGGGGGTGAGGAGTGCTCTGTTTACAGCCTGCTTCCTGCGGTCCGGGAGAGCGATCGGCCAGGCGTTAAGTGGAGGACGGCCAAAAAGCGGGACCCGGCGAAATAACGAGTTTCTGTGGTCAGAGAGGACCGTGAGGGTCTCTGCAAGCCTGCATTAACTACCCAAATAAACAAGTGAATGGGAGCATTAGACAGCATGCTATCCCTCGGCTGCTGTTGGCGGCCTTCCCACAGTGGAGATAAGAACAAAGCAAACACGGCGTTTATGAATGAGGGCAGCCTTTGCAGCTGTCACCGACACTGGCGGAGCCGTGTCTCTCCTCCTTCAGAATGTGCCCAAAGCCGTAAAATGTAGCATCTGTCACTCCGACCTCTCCTTTTGTCTTCCTCTGTTTCCACTCGCCTTGAGCCAGCCCTGGACAAGAGTGATGTCTGCTGTTTAGATCAGTTGTTCGTCGGCTTGGCCGGCCTACGTGTGACAGCTGGACGGTTAGTGGGGTGATTCAGCTAAAGTGTTTTATTCAAGAGTACAGTGGCAGTGATCCTACAACCCTGTGGTTACATTAACAGTCAATGTCCATAACCACCACACCACACCAAAGCATTACAATTAGGTAAAATAGGTTGATGCACCTGGCTCAGGACAGAGAGTGATTCCCAGGGACATTTGGTTCCCTCAGTTTTTATTCATACCACTGCCTAAATAAGGATCAAAGAACATGCTTTAAATGAAAAATCATGCATTTATAATATTTGTGTATATTGAATAGTTTTTCTGCTTAATATTATTAAAAGGTTATACATTAATATCATTGAACTGTTCACAAATAATATATTTAATGCAGAACACACAACAGCCACATTTACTCCTTTCACCTTTAAAGCAAAATCTGACTCTACACCAACATTCCACTTGTTGGAAGTTGTAAAGAAGCTTCTGGAACTGTAGAAGCCCACACAGCCACACCTGTGAACTACCTGTCACACCTGTCATCTTTTTGTCAGTCCTTCAGGGTGGTGACTCTGCTTTCCTTTGCTGTCCCCAAGCTGTTGTAAATACACCGAACCTTAGGTCTAAAACAGCTGGGGAATTGTAATGACAGATAGACCTTCAGGTAGCATGTGACATCAGCTGCAGTCCGTCATTGTCTCTCGAGGTTCTTCACAGAGTGGATTGTCTCAGTGTATGACTTTTACTCAGGATATAGGCATAGGCCTTTGTGTTTGGGAACTATGATTCACAGAAAACAACAGCAGATGCAGAGATTGGGGTCTGTGGAGAACCTCACCATCTTGGAAAAAATGAGTCAACAAATTATGTTATTTTGGGCATTAAATGAAAGTGCAGTCAGTCCCTCTCCTAAAAGCTTTTGATTTGGGAGTAACAGGACAAGCTCCTGACTCACTGTGGCTGTGTAAGATCACAGAACACTTATCACAAGGGAGTAGGTGGTTCTCCGGTGCCCTGACCAAATTCCTCATCTGCCCCTTTCAGTCTGACCACTGAATCATGCCTCAGTTTTCCTGACCCCTCCATGTCAGCTGCTCTGTACGTGGTGAGAGTTCTGGTCTTTCCTGGTTGCTATGCATCACCTAGGCGGGGCTACAAAGTGGTGATGGCTTGGGTGAGTTACTCGACTTGGCTCCGAGATCTTTGAAAGGAAATATATAATACACATATATAAGATGCAATTTTGGTCACTGGTTCGTTTATGCTCGTATCTCAGTTAAACAAATGTTTAAAAAGCCGCATGTCAAATCATAATACCCATTACATGATCCGAAAGTAATTTACAGTTATACAGAACAACACTCTCAGATTTTAGCAGACAGTAGGGGCTTTGTTCAGCTTCTAACATGGTTGAATGTTTCCAATTACAAGGCATGAAAAATTCTTTGACTCAAACCATCAACGATGCAGTATGTGGGCCATGCTGCCAAAGGACTCTTTCTTTTTGATTCTGGAGTGCTGCTTTCCTACTGATCCTGGGTCACTGCTGCTTTCCTACCCATCCTGGGTCAGTGCCGCTTTCTTCCTGATCCTGGATCAGTGCCGCTTTCCTCCTGATCCTGGGTCAGTGCCAGTTTCCTCCTGATCCTGGATCAGTGCCGCTTTCTTCCTGATCCTGGGTCAGAATTGCTTTCCTCCTGATCCTGGATCAGTGCAGCTTTCCTCCTGATCCTGGGTCAGTGTCAGTTCCTCCTGATCCTGGATCAGTGCCGCTTTCCTTCTGATCCTGGATCAGTGCCGCTCTCCTCCTGATCCTGGGTCCATGTTGCTTTCCTCCAGATCCTGGGTCAGTGTCTCTGACAGAGACTGATCAGGTCAAGGCAGGACAGCGTAAACCAGCAACCAGCTGAGGGGCTCCTATTCCTGTTCCAGAGACGATGGAAAAGGTGGCTTTTCGGGATAGCAGTCAAGGTCGGGAGCCCTGCCAAACCCATCAGAGGGGGCGTGGGGTGGAGAGAGACAGGGGGAGGACGACTCCAGCCAGAAATATGCTGCGGTCCACCAGGCCCCCGGCTGCACAGGAAGAGGGACGGGCCGAGATCAGGACGGCGCAGCTACGGTCACCCGCCCTGCGCCCGGAGAAGGCACCAAGGGAGACGCCCAGATTCCAGCAGGCGGCTTTAACAGGAGCCGGAGGCTCAGGAACACACTGCGCTTTCTCCATGAGAAACGTACGCTGTCACGCTGGATATATTACACACTCTTCTCATTAACCGCCAGAGATGCAAAGTAAACACACCGCCACAGCCACGTGCTGCCTGACCCTCCGGGCCACCGTCCAGCCCCGTTATCTATTCACACAATGCTATGCACACATGCTGTTTGACAGCATGCTTTGTGTAGAGTGTGTTTTAAGTTGTAGCTGCATTGTGAATCTTGTTGCATGTAACTCTGCACACTAATGTGTCTGCAGAGAAGAGGCCGGGAGGACACAGCGACAGATGACAGGCGGGTCCACCTCAATCCCCGCCCCCTGACACCTGCTTCCTCTAGGACTGATGTTTATTTTACACCTAGTATTGTAATGTATTTTTGATTCCGTGTTCTAGTGTACTTAGCTTCCGTTGCCTAGTCAGGTTGCACAAGTTAAGTTGTGGTAGGGCTTGAATGGCGTTATGCTCACACTCACTGGTCTGGGAGTGTTGTTAGCCTGGTCTGACACTGTTGCTCATTCAACTTTAATGGATACACTTCCGTTCCATTGTGCTGGATGTTGCTCTGGATAACAGCATATGCTTAATGAATGTAATGTAATGTAATGACAGGAGAAAGGACTGTAACGGCGAGAGCTCAGCCACAGGCAGAGAGAGAGAGAGAGCGTCTCGGTGTGACGAAGAACAGAGAGGGGGTGTTTAACAACCGGGGGAACTCCCCCAGCCTACGGGACCCGCTTATTTTGGGAAAGCATTTGTCATACCCCTGAGCGTGCGCTCACACCGGGTCGCCGTGGGGATCGTAAATCCAGCCCGGCCGCCGTTCGCGGCGCGGACCACTCTCCCGTTCATCAGCCTGACAGATTTAAAGCTCCTCATCAGAGTTTCCAAATAGGAGCCCAAACACTCCACCGTCCGCATCTAATGCGCCTCAGTGCCTTCACACGGTCCCGGTTCACAGTTCACAGGAGGTGGTTGCATTTCGAGTGTAGCAGCAGCAGACAGAGCTCGGTGCCCTGGACCTAATTACACACCAAAGGAGGTAATTTTTTACAAAGCTTTTGCCATACCACACTCAGAGCTGCGTCCAATGGGGGCACCACCACTGAGAACAACACAGAGGCTGTTGGAATCAGTACAACACTGGCTCCAGATATCAAACATACGACACGTGCAGAGAGATTTAGCACTCTTCATCTTTTTAGTCTCATGAAGAGGAGACAGCAGATTTGAATGCAGTTTTTTTTACATATAAATGGAAATTATGAAGTGTAAAACAGACCATTGCAAGCTGATTTCTCTCTCAGAGCATGCAAATAGAGATTAGGTGGATATTAGTGACAGGTATATTTTGCACAAACACTTGGAAGAACAGAGTTATTAATGCGGGAAATAAGCTGGGGTTTTCAGGACGAGGGTTGACACAGTGCCCCATACACTCTGAACGACAGGCAGAGTGATGAGGCTAGATGGTCTGAGTGCTCTGCTTCCATCGTTAAACTCTCCTTTTCTTTTTTCCATCTAACGTATGACTCATTCTCTCTATGTGGTCGCATCATTAACTCCACTGACCCGCAGTGAGGGGTCTTCCTCCATCCCACCATGCACTGCTTCGCTGAATTTCAGAGAGCCCTGTGCCAGTCAAGGGCGGAGCGGTTTTGTGTTTTTTTTTTTCCCCACAAGAAGCGATAAAAAGCGTTTCCTGCCAAACGCATCCTCTGAGCTTTGCATCAGCATCGAGACACTATAAAACTGTCTAAATCAGGACTTCCTCCAATTCTACTTTGAAGGGCGTCTTCCTGAAAAAAGGCCGTTTCCAGCTGAAAGGTAGGAATTCCTGTCACAGAGAGCGACCCGAAACGCAGAGATCCCACAGACTCTTTTAAATAGAAGATTTCCTCCCTGCTTCTGTGCCACAATCAAACTGCAACAAAACAACACTTGCTCTGCTTTTTCCTCAAGCACATATGGAAAACTAATGACTGGCTACTTTTTTTTCAAGAGGAAACAGTTCATTATGTCCTGTGGACACTTTGTTCACTGTCATATATTAGTGTGAATCATATACATAAAACACAAGGCTGAATCATATGTTCCACAGATAAATATTTTTATGATCTGGAAATAAAAAAATTGCTATCAAGGAGCTTGAGGAAGAGAGAGGCACATGAAGACACTTTAGTTGATCCATTGTTAGTGGTAACATTGCTGTTATCATTATTAATCACTTTTTTAGCAGGTGATTTTAATCCCAGACTAGGTACAATGCTATTAGCGCGTAAATTTGGAAGTCACAATAGATAAGTTTATCCAGGAATAACTTACATAGGACAGATTTGCCCTCTAAGCTTGGTGATTTGAGAAAATTTGTTAAGCTTTGCTGATCCGTGTATTTGTTTAAACATAAAATCGCACACACTTATTCTGGGAACACTCTGGCACGCTGAGTGGATCTTGAGTATATTTAGATGGGTTCCGCTGAGGAAACTCGATCTTTGAGAATAATACTGACTCACTGTCTGGTGCACTCCATCCCAGCGCAGAGAGAGAGAGAGAGAGAGAGAGAGATAGATACTCTGAAAGCAGCTATTTGTGGCCTTTTTCACCAAGTGCCATTCACACTGTGTACTCGCCCATGAGTCACTGTCGAAGTGGCTCACTCCGCAGACAAAGATATTGGAACCAGAAACCAGGAGCCCATAAACAACCAATCAGCTGCCTGAACGCCTGGCCTAGTCTGAGGCATGGGCTATTCTCCCACTGACCTACCTTATGAGTCAGTTATACCTTAGGGGACTGCACTAACCTACCTTATAGGTTAGCTATACCTGAGATAAGCAGAAGGTCTTTTCACAGCAAACTAACCCATGCTGATATAGTATGGTCATCAACCCCATATATGATAGGAGGTTTTCCCTGAGCCCAGGTAAATCCAGCACAAGCTGGCATGTAATGCTGTATAAAGCAGCATAACTAGAATGTCTTGTTAACAATGTTTTTTCCACCTACACAGTCTGTTCTTGCACCATCTATGCAGTCTGTTCTTGGCTGCATACTATTGACAGTTCATGCAGTAAAGTCTAGTGTTTACCTGTTGCATGCTATGACAGATCCATAAAAATGAGACGAATGATAGTAACAAAAAGCAGAAGCATCAGGATTTCTTCCTTTGTGAGAAGGTGTCACGCGATCACACAAATACTGCTACTGACATTGCTCATTCTTTCACCAGCAAACGCAAGACTGGCAGTCTCGGGCAGACCTCTGAAGATATTAATCTCTATGGATGTCCTGGGTCCAGCAGCACTAGGCCTGAATCAGTTGAAATGCAAACTTACTGAATGATATTAGCATGGTATTCTTCCAGCAAGGCTGGTTACTGCTGATATGGAAATTGCACCGCTTCATAACAAGACCACAATGCACTGTTTGGCTGCTACATTCAATGGACTTCCAGGTGCCATACCTGAAACTGAGGTCCACTAGCAGTGAGAAAGAATGCATACCCATAGTGTGCAGTGCTTTTTAAGATGAACTGCACAAGTGATCTGTCCCACAATTAGTGGACATAATATTTAGACAAAGGATTACAGGATAACCCCACTTCTCACTGTACTGGCAGTGTGAAGGGTGGCTTTGAGGAGGGATTTGAGGGATTTGAGATTTGAGGGATTTGAGATTTGAGATTTGGCCAAGGCAGTGCTTCAGCTTAAATCCTACTGAAAATGTCTAGAGCCAAGGGCAACCAAAAAACAAGAGAACACCAGGAACCTTCCAGAAGCTCTGGACTGCAGGAAACACTACAGGGGAAACACTACTCTAGCAATGCACTCAGACCTTGTACTAAAGCATAAAGCTAAAATGGCTTTCTCAAGATACAATTTTTAAGGCTATTTTATCTTGTGACCTGTTAATTCTGGATCCACTCTGGGTCAGTCCTCCTGCCCTGACCTGCAGGGTCCACCTGAAGGACCTCTCCTCTCCTGGACTTAAAATGCCCCACCCTCACCTATGCCCCACTTGCCACTCTACCTGGATGGATCCACCAACAGGGTCACCTGAAGGCTGTTATCCCATTGTGATGTGGACTTATCTGAATGGATGCTGCTGTCTTGTTGTGACCTGGTCTGTCGTAGTCGCTGTTGTCCTGTTTTGTTGTGAACTGATGTGGACGCTGTTATCCTGTTGTCCTGTCACTAATGTGGGTGCTGGTTTGTGGCTGCAGTGTAGACTGATGTAAATACCATGCACTGATCATTAAGAGGATTTACTGGTTGACATGGTCTCATTATCACATGTGCCAAACAGCCCAAATAATATGTCAGAAAGAGAGCTGTCAAACGCCCCAGGAGTACATCCGTTACTATCATGATAAAACATGCAGAACACATGATTCAATATGTATATAGTTTAGCTACGGAGGTAATTGCAGTCCCGTCTCGGAAACATTACTGTCGAGAGATTGCATGTGGGCCTATTGCTATACACTCTGGGTTCAGATCCCATTTGGGACTCCACTGTTGTCCCCTGTGTCACATCAAGTGTGTGAATGGGTACTTGAATGCAATAGGTGTAACACTGAAATTATGCATGCAATGATGGTAATCATGGTAGTAATTATTATTAGTGTTACCATTATTATCTGAAAAAAAGGTTTTGTTCGGGGGTTTTTAAATCAAGATTAAGCATGACACTGGCACGTTCCAACAATTAGTCCTGATTTCACGTACATCGTTACACTCAGCCGCTGTGCAGCTCTACGCAACGTACAAACAAAGGCGACCATTTAGTCAGCCCGTCTGTAAATAAAGATGTGATCCGTTTCCTTTACAGATGCTGAGGTTTAAAGTATCGCTGCGCCGCGCACAAAACCCTTCAGTGTTGGGGAACGGAAACACCTAATGAGATTAGTTAGTGTGTGCAGACATTACTTCGCCGTGACTAAATCTGCCGGTCTTCCTGTGCGCTATTGCGGTGGAAAATTCAGCGAGCCAAGGCCAGGTAACTTTAGCGAGCCACATTCACTTCACAGCATCATCCTTTAAAAGATTAAATACTCTCCGGGCTTGTACAAACTTCACCTCCATCCACTTTTACTATATACAAAAAAAACAGATTAATTCATCATTCAGAGCGATTGCAAAATTATTATGAACACCACATGCGCGCAGTCGAAAATCTGGATGGCTCAACAGTTTCTTTGTTTGGCCCAATGACTCATTTTCAAGATGTTGTCCTTTGCCAGCTTCAAACCGGAAGCGCATGGCAATTAGTCTTGCTGTTTCCAGACAAACCAGAAACTCTACTGGTGCTTTTTAAAGGGATACACGCATTTTCTCCCGACATCGTGCTATCCACTTCTTGTAAACCAACATTGTTTTTTTTCCAAAATAAAACAAGGCATTCCATATTGTAATGAATTATTTTATAACATCGTAAGCAGTTTTATTATATTCCAGCGTTTGCGTGTCAGGCAAAAATAAAAGCAACTATGTTCTGGTAAAAACCCACTTGTGCAATAACGCAGATATAAACTGTTAATTTATTTTAGTTGATAGATATTAATATGAACATTTCTATTGATCCGTCACCAAATCTGTACAATAACTCCATGTCTAAAATTCCAAGTTCATTACGAGTTGTATTAATTAGACAAACTGATCTGTGCTGTACATCTCCCTTTTTAAAACATTATATCACACGATTCTACAAGCAATACATTTCAAAAGTTATCCTGAAAAGAGACGAAAAGCATGCCTCCACGTACCCAAGCGTGCAGTGTGTGATTTTTTCCCTCCTTGATACTTTTTAATAAGAATTTAGTAAAATCCCCCGGTGTTCCATGCTTGCTGCCGTCTAAACTGCTCTACACCAGTGTAATGGGATCCTGATTTTTTTTTTTCTTTCTTCAGAGCAGGAAGTTAGAGCAGGCAGACAGAGAGTCGGCTCACTTCCTCTCCCGCATTATTCCCCAGGCGGTTTGCCGTCTGTGTAAACAGGCTTTTCCTCCGCTCTTCTCCCTCTGCCCGCCCGACATAGCGCTATTATAACACACATAGTAATATCGTGGGGTTCTAACTACGAGCAGAACGGCTCCCGATGACGTCACCGCCTTCCTGTTAAGCACCGCTGGGAGGAGCTCGAGTTCCTTCCTCCACACGAAACGCGCGCGTGTGTGTGTGTGTGTGTGTGTGTGTAGGTGCGTGCGTGCGCGCGCGCGTGCGTAAGGGTGCGTTTTCTATACACTGAACTGTTGTTGAACTGTTGCTGAAAAGTAAGGTCACGCTTGTTCGCTTTTTTACCTTCAGATCATGGTTGTGAAAGTGCAATGCACGGTCGGATTCTGGAGTCACTAGGAAAAATAATAATAGGGGATTTTTACCGTGCAAAAATCTGTCAGCAGTCGACACCATTAGCTTAAGAAGGCTGCCCAGACTGACAGACAATGTCATTTCACCTGTTCCTTTCTGTGCTGGGGTCGGTGTGGTAGGCAGTGTCAGAAAATTGTTTCTTGAACTAACTTTCTAATTTTCTAATTTTCCACTTCTGAGGGTGATAACTGCACACAAACACATGCATGCACACTCACACACACATACACTTACACAGTCATGTATGCACACACTTGCATTAATCTATCCTGTTTCAGGTCTTTGAAAGGTCAGGAAAACCCTCAGATTCCCTGAGGATTGTAATGTCAAACTTGGAGAACCCATTCTTAATATTTATTTTACAAACAAATATCTGCGAACAAACTGCAAAATACTTAAAAATTCTAACAATGGACTTCAATATGTATTTTATAAATGTGTTATTAAACATCTCAAAACTAGTAGCTGAGTAAACTAATAGTTGAGGAAATGGCTTGCATTGTGTAGCCAGTGATATAGTTGCAATGCATTTAAATAGTGTCCTTATCTTTGTATGGGGACGAATTACATTCTTAACATTTTGTATTTGACTCCATATGTGTAATATACATTCTTTCCTGAACAAGAGCTCATCTATCTTAATCCACTGAAGCAGCAGGGTGGAGATGTGCATCTCACAGCAGGACACACAGAGAGATGGGTCCCCCAGAGGGGCGGAGTCATCTTCCTTCTTCCTGGAGGGATATCCTCCACCACGCAGGAAACTGGAGCCCATAGCCATCTGCACTCACACATCTAGACCCTGACCCAGAGAACACACACACACACACACACACACACACACACACACACACACACACACACACGCACCTCAACCCTTGACCCAGACAACATACACCTACAGCCATACAAACATAGCTAGACCCTGACCCAGAGAACACACACACCTGTGTGCACTGTCACACACACTCACACACATGCACACACGCACATACATCTCGACCCTTGACCCAGAAAACATACACCTACAGCCAAATACACATAGCAAGACCCTGACCCAGAGATCACATACACATAGTCATGTCAAATACCTGTGTCATATGCAAATACTATACACATGCACTGAAAACATACATAGTTGTGTCACACAAACACACACAAACACACAGATAAGGCTTCACTTGCACAATGACAATCACATGAGAGACACTAACACAAACTTGGGCCAGAGGGGTTGGTAATGTATTTCTGTGTAAATACTGTTGTTCAAGAATGTTTTCATGTTTATCAGGTTTCACTCTGACCTCAAATTCAGACTAAGATGCCAGGGATGATTAAGTGAATATTTTTATGTCTTTATCTTCACAGAGGGTTATTTGATCTTTGTACAAGAGGCAAAGTTGCATGCCACAAAACACAGACCAATGCAATAAAACAATTAATGGAACTAATTTAAATAACTGCTAAAAACAGAATGGATACATTTGAAGAGGCAGGGGGGCAAAGTCAAATACTGCATGGCAGCTGTATTCTCCAGTATCATTTATGTTAAAATGGGTACTGACAGTTCATTACGGTTTAAAAAATGGAATTAAGCTACTCCTTGCACAGTTTCGAGTGTGTTCTGTAGTGACATTACGCCCTCTAGTGGTTGCATATTAAATATACGTTATCTCAAGAGACGTTTTAATTTTGACATTTTTGCTCGCCTTAAATTAAGATTAGCTTGTACAAACTGGTATTTTGAAAATGGATGTCCATATCACAAAGAAATGCAGAAACACTGACAGTGAAAGGTTGACGACACGACTCAAGATTTGGCAGCAATGAGCACTTACAATTGTTATTCGGATCAGAAGTTTGTACACACCTTTCTTTATTTTTACGGTTTTCCACATTTTAGAATAATCCCCAAAACATAACAACTATGATATAACATAAATGGAATTATGCAGTGGCCAAAAACTGTTAAACAAATCAAAGATACCTTATGTTTTAGATTCTTCAAGGTAGCCAAAAATATTTTTAATTTTTTTTTTCTGGAAAGAAATTCATACATAGGCATCAACTTCACGATTTATATTTGCCGATGAGCATTTAAGTATACGTCTTTAGATCAAAATATCTCTAAAATACATGGTTCCCATTATCTTAGTCAGGTGTGTCTAAACTTTTGACTGGTACTATACATTCTGAAAAGTATTATGGTCTTGTATACTTGCAGCGAACCTTGAATGTACTGTGTTGTTGGCAACCACCATATTCATAACAGAAGCCTAAACTGTATC
The DNA here is from genome assembly GCA_019176425.1 of Megalops atlanticus. Lineage (NCBI taxonomy): Eukaryota > Metazoa > Chordata > Actinopteri > Elopiformes > Megalopidae > Megalops > Megalops atlanticus. The sequence continues at coordinate 16,222,585 of CM032899.1, forward strand.
ACCATCCTTTTCCAGTTTCCAGCCAGCGTCGAATGCTGGAACTGAACACCACGTGAAGTGTCCAACTGGTACAGCTGATGTGGGTTGAATACATACACTGCCTTCAGAAGGCTGCGAGATCGATGAAATTAACATGGTTTCTTTTTTGCATCAATTAGGATTACAGTAATCAGTTTTTCATGACTGTTTGGAGCACCCTTGTTCGTTACCCCAGTGTTGTTGGATGCGTGAGGTTTTGGGTGACATACTTTTCTCTTGGGGATGTTTGCACTGATGAAAGGATCTGTAATTGTTTCTCACAGTTTACTGGTCATCTGACCGTCTTGTTTTGCATTTTCTCAAGTTCTGTGGCATCATTGTCAAATTCAGCCAGTTTCGTGTGTTTTATTTTATTTAAAATGTTTAGCTGTGTATCTGGGTTGATGTCTGTTCCTGTGAGCCGTCTCGTCCCAGTGAGAAAACAGCTCCCCATTTCCTGCCGTAGTTTTTGGGGATGGGGAAACATCTTGTGCAGTAATAAACATAATCCACTAGGTGGCAATAAAGTAATCAAATATTCTGTATGGCGAGCTAATTACTGATCACTGCGAGGCAGCGTCATCGAACATGTCAAAACATCACATATGCTTCCGAGAAACTACTGTCAGAAGCATGGCTTCATTTCCACTATCATATAGGCCTATATTAGTAAGGTACAAAATGTCCAGGTATTTGTTGCCTATAATTCTCTCTTTCCTTTCCTTTTTTGATGTTACAAAAGTTGGACACATGCAGTGTCCTGCAAGATGCTTTAATGTGCCTGCTATGGTTACACTTGTAACACGTTCATTGCTCAGCACTTTCTTTGCTATGGCATTATGTTTCTGTTAGGAACATTTAAAACTACTATATGTATACGATTGATTTCTTGTCTGCTTATATTAGCACTGTATTATGAGCTGCATGCCTTTTTATACACGCCTTCGTATTACTTGCTATTCTATAGCCATATCCTTATTCTTGCAACTCTTAAGGCATACAGTATCTCCATAAAAATAGTGTCCACATACAGAAATATCAGACATGTATAAAGCAGATTAAATCAGCGAAAATACTTGCAAAAATATGTCTGCCACAAAAACCATTGATATCTAAACATAGATATCTAGCTAAGTCACATGATTTGGGCCACATTACCTCAGACAGACTGATTTCAACAAAAACAAGTGTCGAAAGCACATTTTGTTCACTGAATTAATATTAATAAATATTAATAAATAAATAAATAAATAAATAATATTTATAAATCGGTCTACTTTTACGGGCACCTTCAGAATTTTTCGGGAATACGTTCTACAGTCCAAGGACAATTTGATAATTAATGTATGCTCTCCTGCACCAGACAGTGAAGCCTATTGAGTGTCGTCAAATGACAAGGATTTTGTGATCCGTGAATTTATGGACTGTCGCACGACCGATGTAATAACTTGACTGTAATGACAGGTATATGGAAACATCATAGGCCTATTTGAAATTATGAAAAATCATATTTGCAACTGATAGCAGTTGTAATATTTCAAAATACTGTTCATTATGTAAGAACCTGTCGCTACTTTGTGTGACAATTACATTGTGTAGACGGTATGCTAAATACCATTATAGCGAGCGTTTGATCAAAGTGCGGGTACCAGCGCTGCAGCGCTCAACTGGAATGAATGACAGGGGAGTTTCTTGCGTGGGAAAATAATGCTGCTGTTTCTGACGATTCAGTCTGCAAAGCTCCGAAAATGATGTAGTTGTTGATATGTGCTAGATACTTCGTACAGTTGATAGCCTACTTTATAAGGACGGCGCTGCGGAGCACACACACGTCACTGTCGTATGATTTCTGATCGACCTCTGAATACAGCGCAGCCACAGCGATGTCTTTAGCAACGCGTTGAACTGTTTTTTTCGCGATTATAAATGCAACGCTCCAGAGCCAATTAAGCTCGAATGATTTGGATCTGCGTTGGAGTTGGTGCGCGGACCGTAGCGCTGGGCAAACTGAGAAATGTAGTCCGTGATATTTTCGCTCTTCTCTCGCAGTGCCGTTATAAAACTACAATACCCACAATGCAGCACGCCGGATACTCCCACGTGGATACATAACTAAAACGCTGCCCCAGTTCAGATTGTGCATTTGATCGAACCGACCATGGCTCCCGGTGCTGACCCTAGCTCGTTCTCCTCCTTTGCCAAGTGCATTACCAAGCACTTGAATCTCACCTTCCACGTAGATTTTGACAGTCACGTCATCAAGGGAAAGGTGGCTTTGACCATAGAAGTGCTGGAAGATAAATTCTTCTGCCTGGTACAGTACCCAACTTTACTACTTTGTGTCAATCCCATCCGTTAGCTAAGAGCTAGCCCTATTGATTGATTTCATTCTGTGGCTAACAAGCCGATCGGCAAGTTTGCTTGCTAGCTAGTGCCGTCTGTTAAAGTGGTGACTTGCTTTTGCTCTGCGCGCACTGAGACTGCGTGTAATTTGTCAGTAAAAGCGTTTGAATGAGAGCTAGTCTGCTACATAGCGCAGGGCTTCAGTTTCATATTCCCGGGATTCACTAATGTAGCTACAAATAGTCAGCTAGCCCGAGACATAGGTAGCCGATTATTTTGATATTAACCGTTGATTTTCTATGTGGGACCTGCTAGTGTTTTTTTAAGTGTGTAAATATTTCAGTGCCCATGTGGAAACGCTTTTATTTGCTTTTTGTGGAAATCGGAACACGCCAAGTACAATTAGTGTATCACCGACGGTACTTTTGGCAGTCTCGCGTTGCTGAAGTGTCAAGGGAAAATGTTGCGATCGGAGAGCACGCAGCGGTACGAGATGCGCATCTCAGATGTACCGATCAGGTGCCATTCAGTGATGACCTGTTGTCAGACTGCGCCCTGGTTACATAGAACAGGAAAGACAAGCACATGGAAATCATTCCGATTTTTATCTCCCGTTATTATTTTCGAAGCGGCGGCGACGAATACCAAACAGCAGGCGCACTGAGTGTAGGCTTGTCTGTCAGACTGGTGAACTGTTGTACAGTATGAGGTATGTATCCGTTATGAGACCTCTAAATGGAACTTTTGTGAACTGATTTACGGGCCACGGGCGTCGAAACGGACCTCTTTACTGTGTTGGATTGTAGTTATGATCAGCCATAACCTCTTCCTTTAGCTTCTCTGCATCTTAACGTGCTTGCATTAAAGTAAGCACGGCTCTTGCTTTGCACATGCTGGAGAATTTCTTGCAAGTCTGCACTTTGGCAGGGCAGCCCAGGAGGGCGTGTTTGTACTTTCGATCAAAGGTCAACAGGTGTGTATACCTGGCTTGCAGCATGGCAGTGCGTGTGTGGGTGAATGCGTCAGGTGGAGAGACTTGCATGTCCCCGGCATCTGTGAAATGTGTCTGACTATGAGGCGAATGTGGAAATTGAAAGAGAACATTACTTCATTTCCCGCCTGTCTTGTTCTGTTTCCCCTCTCTGTTCCCCCGAAGCAACCACCTCCTTCCTGCCTCATCTCGCTGACTTCTTCTTTTCCCCCTCCCCTTCCTCTTTCTCCCCCATCCCTTGTCGCTCGTAGACGCTCGACACGAAGGACCTGAAGATCGCCAAGGTGACAGCCAATGGGCAGGAGGCTAAATTCGCTCTGGGTGCCCAGCACCGCTTCAAAGGGGCGCCGTTGGAGATCACGCTGCCCTTTGAACTCTCCCGGTGAGGGCTGCTGGGGGGCCGTTTCATCTATACAGGGAACTTCAGAAACAAAGATGGCTGGCTTGGTTTAAAAATAAGTGACTTATATCTATGCAACCCATGTACATTTGCATGAAAAATGTTTTGGGAGGAAATGGTTTAGCCATTTCATCAGTTCACACCCTCTGACAGAGAAGTCTGAGATGGTGGGTGTCTGTCGGGCCCAAGTCTTTCAAGATGGATTAACCTTCCTACATTACCAGTCTCTGCAGAGTGCATAGTCTCCCTCATTATCGCTCTTTGCAGAGCGTGTGATCTCCCACACTAACTTTCAGTAGAGTGTTTAATCTCTCACAGTAAGTCTCTGCAGAGTGTGTAATCTCCCACACTAAGTTTCTGCACAGTGTGTCATCTCCCACAGTAGGCTTCTGAACATAGTCTCTCTCATATTTAGTCTCTTGTAGAGAGCATAGTCTCCCACAGTATGACTCTACAGAATGTGTGGTCAGTTATTCTATCAGCCTGTGCACATTGTGTTGTCTCCCTCAATAACTGTTCTTTCCTGTCCTGCTCACTGCAAGTCAAGTCAAGTTGGCTGCCCTGACAGTACACACGTCTTGTTTTATTGTAGGTCTCAAACACCTTGTTTTGTGTCAAAGTGAACATTTCTTAGTAATTATGACTAATGACTCACTATGGGATGTGTTGACTGTTCTCTCTGTCACCAGCCATCGAATGGAACATATAAATGAGATTGGGCCTCATGATTGAATGTAATCATCTGTGTCCAGTTTAGATTGGGTGCAGTTTAGTTGGCTTCGCCATCAATCGATTTTGAGCGCTGTGCTTTGTGTGTGTGTGTTTTTAGGGGTCAGCACATGATCTTGGAGGTGACCTATGAGACATCTCCCAAGGCGTCAGCGCTGCAGTGGCTCACACCCGAACAGACTGCTGGGAAAAAGCAGCCTTACCTCTTCAGCCAGTGCCAGGTATCCCACCATGCACCTGCCCAAGTCACTCACGTCCCTTCTCCAGTCAAAGATTGTCTGTAGTAGCAAGATATCTGACCGTGCCACCAAACATTCAATGACTGGAACTCATTAATGCTGAGACTTAAATGGTGACAGAAAGGAAAAGTCATGTGCAGTCTTTGTAAGGATCAGTTGTGGTTCAGTTGCATCATGCAGCTGCAATGTTCTCCTCCAGCTCTCAGCTGCATTGTAATCCACTTCCTTGAGTCCTGCTATCCTCTGGTCAGCACTAACGGCCACATCTCAACTGTGTCGACAGTTTGCAGGCCACGCAAATGCATTGTCACAGTGGTAGCTCAGCTGTGATTTCTCTGCAAGGCTTTTCCCGCCCACGTGAATTTGCCAAACATCCTTACACAGTCAGTGCAGCCTCTGACAGTGTCCAGTCACCTTCCCTGTCAAACTGAACAGAAACAGAGGGTAATTAAAGTCATGTCTCAATATTCTGAGCTGTAGGCTTTTAAAGAGTTACCCCTCATTGGCGGATATGCCTCGGAACAAACCCAGGAGCATCCAGTATCCTCATGTCTGTTGTGTTCACATTTGACACCATGATGGAAAGGATTTTTGCGTGTTTTTTGCTGATGTCAGTTAATGACAGCAGGAGAGGGCAAAGGCTGGGGTTGTTAACTCGTCTAATGGGGATCTGATAAAGTCTGCTCGCTGCACAGAACCTTGATCCGCTGAAGTGTAAATGACTGGAAGTGACAGGGAGATCGTGGCTGGGGGTGGGAGCTGGAGTTGGAGTGGGGTGGATATTGAACTGAGCTTGCAACAAGAAGCTGAACTGAATTTGAATTTTTAAGCATCATGTGACTCTCTCCTTCTCTCCCCCTCCCTTCCCTCCTAAGGCCACCCACTGCAGGAGCATGGTGCCCTGTCAGGACACCCCATCAGTGAAGCACACCTACTATGCCCAGGTAATAATTCCTGTCCTACACAGCAATAACACTCACAGCAGTAACCATCTCTGGAACATCCTGTAGCCTGCAGAAAATCAGACTGCATTTGTTGTGCTGAATATATGTGTCCCTGTAATCCTCTGTATGTAGGTGTGCGTGTGCGTGTGCGTGTGCCTGTGCGTGTGTGTGTGTGTGTGTGTGTGTGTGTGTGTGTGTGTTTATACAGCTATGTTGGAAAGTCAAAGCTGCCTTCTCTAAATTGATGGTCTTCCATTTTGGGCAAGGTCTAAATCTAGGCAGCATTGACCGGGCAACACTTCCAGACTGCAGAACTGTGAATGACAGTTGGCGGAAGTTCTCAGCCTGCAGAGTAAATTCATTTGAAACAGGAACGAAAAGTTTCCACAGTGGTTAATTAAATGCTTGCAGAAGACAGTTTAAAGAGTAACAAGTTAGTATATTGTTAAATATGTCCTGATTGTAAGAAAGAAATGAGGAAGGCCAAAAGGTGAAAGATGCAAAAAGTAAGCACTTCTTAAAATATCATGGTAGAAAACAGAAAGATAGAGGAAGTTAGGTGCATCAAAAAAGGGAAAAAGAGGTCTTTCGTTATAACAAGGAAGATGTTTTTCTTAATGTTTTTCTTTGTGTAGGGCTTCACCATACCACATGCATGCCCATAGTTAAGTTTGGCACACAGGATACATTAGATAAAATTGAAATAAGAGACTGTACTGTGAAAATGACAAAAACTAAAGACAAATAACTCAACAGGCCCTGATAGTATATACCCAAGAGTATTTAAACAACTCAGAGACACCATTATCAAAAATTTTTATTTGATCGATTGAAACTTGTGAAATTCCTGAAGGTTGGAAGCAAGGCCAATCAATACCAATATATAAGAAAGGGGATTGATGGAATAGGTAGAAATTAGTCAAAGGTAAATTTCATACTGATACCACAAAGTCATTTTTCTCTCAGAGAGTTGTAGCTAGTTGCTCAACCGGATTTCTTATGGAAGTGGAGACACTTAGCATGTTTGAGCTTGACACAGTACAAGAGAAACTGTAGGCTATTTACAGTGACGAGCCTTGGTGGCCGGAATGGCTTGTTCTCCATTATTAAATGTGTTATCTGTGCCATCAGCAATTTTATTGTGCCAAATAAGCAACTGGTTGTACTTATCAGAAGTGTGTCTGATATAATTAAGCATTGAATATGCATAAATGTGGGCTCAAAAATGCTAGGCTTTCTGAGCTCTGATTGGACACCTTTGAAATGCAAAGTGCGGTCTTACACCTCTCAGGCTACTGTGAGACGCCATCAGGCTCCTGGCTGCATAACCGGTGTTTATCTTTTTCTTCATCTCTTCTCTCACATCCCCTAGCCACACACAGAGATCGGTACTCTGATATGAAATATGAGACGCATGTCCCTGTGAAAACCACTCTTCCTCTGTATCGTCTTAACCCTCTGAAATCAAAACCGCAAATATTAATCTTCTGTAAAAATCTCGGAAGTCTGGTCTTTCGCGACGTTGTCTCATGAAGAATGTGCAACTGCCATTCTGAAATGGACCCGTCTGACTGCTTATATTGCCTCAAGCGGGCAAGGTGTGTGTGTGCATGCAAAGACAGAATGGCAAGTATGCCATTTGCCAAGTTATGGATTAAAGAGGCACTCACTCATACCTGTTTAACCTTTTTTTTGGGGTGTCCTACAGAAAAAAAATATGACTCCTGTAAAGTATTTACCTCTGTACCATCTAGCTCAAGCTGAACACACAGAATTCAGACACAACTTTATAAACTGTAATGCACTTGAACCAGGAAAATGCAGTTTGTGAGAGATGTAGTGAATGTTAGCTGGCTGGATAAACTTGAGATCTTATAAATTAGCCAGCCATTGTTTTATTGGGTTCTTACATTTCATTCTGACTTGCTAGCTACTACTATGCAGCTTGTTTTGCAAAATTATATTCTTGTTTCAAGACAATAATGTATCGCTAGCCTGCTGTGTAACAATTGGTACATCATAGTGTACACTTCATTTAATTTTATGTCTGTAAGGATAATTGGCAGTAGTTGTAACTGTAACCATATATCTGGCAGAGTAATGGGTACCATCTTATTACCTTAACAATCTGCTGTTCAATTGCTGGATTTATTGAGAATAGTTTAATTTGTTTGTTACAAATGCATTTTAAGCTGTGTGTTTGTTTTATTGTAGCTGCCCTCATCACATCAGACTGGGGCAGGGTTAGAGTTAAGATGTGCTGTAAAGGGTAAGATCAACATGAGAATTGTGGAGTTTTTACTTTTTTTCTTTCTTTCTTTGTTTTATGCATAGAACATATTGCTTGCTTTCCAGAGAAAATGCAGACGGGGACAGTCAGCCGAAAGAGCGGTATGAAGCCAAAAGTGAAAAGTTAGAAAGGCAGACAACACACTGAGGAGAGTACAGATGACATGCACTCAGTCCTGAGCTTCATGAAGCCTCCCACGCTGCAGATCTATGGTTGAAGTGCAAGATCGTACACACCGAAAGTGCAGAGAAGGACGGGTGTGAAAACACTGGTTTGGTGTTGCAGAGAAATGCAACGAGGCAGTTTGGTGTTTTCAGCAAGGAGCTTGACTGAAAATGTAGGCCACAAGTTCTTCAGATCAGTCAGCCAGATACTTGTCACCCCGGGTCATTGCCAGTACGTGAGAAGGGGGTACAACAATCTGACATTGCTCAGGAAAACGGATTCTTTGGGGTCCAAACTCAGTGGAATGCAGGACAGGGCAGCAGTGTAGCATAGTGGTAAGGAGCAGGGCTTGTAAAGGGTTGCCAGTTCATTCCCCCACAGAACTGCCTCTATACCCTTGGGCAAGGTACTTAACCCACAACTGCCTCAGTAAATATCCAGCTGTGTAAACGGATAACATGTAAATGTTGTAACATATGTAAGTTTCTCTGGATAAGAGTGTTCATTAAAAGACAATAATCAATGTAATGTAGGGTTCCTCGGGGGCTGTAGGAGAATTGGGCCTAGTAGAGCGCTGAATGCATCATCAGTGAAATGGTGCACAGTGTGTCACACCTGTTTGTGTGGTTGCCCTCTGGACAGAGATAGAAAGTGCCAACATTCAGCAGAAATAAGGGCACAGATAGCTTTATCGCCTGAATAGGTCACAGAGGGATCCTGGCATATGAGTTGTACTGTCAAACTGAACCAGATTGGATCTTACTTTTCATGCAGCTGGGGAAGTGAAATCACATTTTTCTTTTGCCTTTTATGTAATGTTCTGAATGCGTGTTAAATGTTGGCTACAATCTGTGAATATTGCTCTGTCTGTTACTGCATTTCCGTACAAATGGCCAATGCATTTAAAAAGTGTATTATTATTATTGCACCTTTGGAGCTGTACATAATTTAAGCAAGCTGTGTGTGTGTGTGTGTGTGTGTGTGTGTGTGTGTGTGTGGGGGGGTGGTTGAGTGTTTCCTGTACACATGCTCTGTACATGAGCGTTGAATCAGTGTGAAATGGATGCAGTGCATAGCTCTGAGAATGTTTTGTGGTTCAGAACATTGGCGTTCAGAACCAGGGACAGCGCACCTGAGAGAGATGACTGAGATTCGCCCGGCACACGCCACAGGGTGTGGAACCCGAGGCCAGAAAACACAGGGCGGAAAGGAGATTAAGAACACTGCAGGAACATAATGACTCCTTTGAGCGATGGGCTCTGGGTCACATCTGATCTCCTCCAGCAGGTCAGACTGCCTGACCGCACAGAGGATACGTCTGTGTTGTTTTTGCCTCAGACATGTGAAATGGACAGATCGTTGAGTTGAAGATACCCTTTGCACTCAGTTATACTCCTTGATTCCGCCTTCCGTCTCCTTCTCACTGCAGTCACCAGCGTTAGTGCTGAAACAACTAATCGCATTAGTTATTTGCACATTAATTTGTTAGCATTTTCTCTTCCCATTACTTTGTACTTTCCCGTGGGAACAGCTACAATTTCATATTCAATCACATGAACCAGCAGAAAGCTGCAGTTTGCGCATGTTCCACATGTAAAATGTGCAAAGCTCAGTGCAACAGATGAATAGGTCTGCTTTGGTGATATGTTACACATTGCAATGACTGGCATAGCATGGTAACACTTCACATTACAACTCCTGCAAGTGTTTAGTAATTTAGGCCATTTGTGTAATGCATTGTAATTGCAAAACATGTCCTGTTCTGTGGTTGCTTGGCTAATGTTTTGGAAGAAACTGAGGAACTGAAAGACAAATTCTTTACTAAATATATAGACAGATATCTAACATCCGCGATAGTTTTTTTTTTTTTTTTTTTTTTTTTTTGCTTGGTCTGGTTAGAGCATGAACATTATTAAGGGAAAAAGGAAATAAACGTGCCTTGTCTCAGTGGTCAGAGATTAGAGATTAAAGATCAGTGGTTAGAAATCAGCATGGGGAAGCAACAGAAAACTAAGCAAACATCTGGCACATTTACATAGCTACTGTTGTACAGGAAAAGTAGATACCACAAAGCAGTTTCTGTAGTTGAGGCAATAAAGTTGGCATATTTTAAAAAATATTTACGTTAATGCATTATATACATTAAGATATTAAAACAAGTAAATATATGAAATAAATAAAATAAAAAAAAACTTGTTCCCATATTGTGGCATTGTTTTTTAGAATCCGGACTGATTGATTAGATTAACTAATTGTTACAATGAAAGAATGGTAGCATTTGTTTGGGATAGTACCTCTTTCATTTGTGTGAGGTACTGTGGGCAAAATTGTCAGTTGTAAATTCATATTAGTATCAATGTACAGTACCAGTCAAAAGGACACATCTGGTTAAGATAATGGGAAACATGCATTTAAACGCATTTTGATCTAAAGACTTAACTGCTTGAAATTTTGTTTCTTAGACAAATATAAATGGTGAGGTTGATGCCTATGTATGAATTTCTTTTTTTATATATATTTTTTGGCTACTTTGAAGTATCTAAAATATAAGAGTTTTGATTTGTTTAACACTTTTTGGCATAATTCCGTTTGTGTTATTTCATAGTTTTGATGTCTTTGCTATTATTGTAAAATGTGCAAAGTAGCAAAGATGAAGAATAAGAGAGTAAAGAAAAATAAAGAAAATAAAACTCTTGACTGGTACTGTATGTACTGACACATGGAGAGCGCATGACTTGGACCTGGTAGTAAAATGACGGGTTTGTATGCTGAAAGAGATATATATATAAAAAAACACTTCTATGTATGTATACTGACTGATGATCTGTACAAGAGAGTAACCTGGCCAGGTTGAAGGTGTTCTTGTTACAGGTAAGTGTACGCCTGTGTGTGAGATGGATGTGTTTCTCGGCAGGTGTCTGTCCCCAAGGAGCTGGTGGCTCTGATGAGTGCAGTGCGTGACGGACAGGAAGTGGACCCCCAGGACAGCGGCAGAACCATCTACCGCTTCCGCCAGGCGGTCAGTCCCCCTGCCTCTGTCTGACTGTCTGTTTATCTGTCTATCTGTCTTGTCTGACTGACTGACTGTCTGTCTGACTGACTGACTGTTTATCTGTCTGACTGTTTGTCTGACTGTCTATCTGTCTGTCTGACTGACTGACTGTTTAACTGTCTATCTGTCTGACTGTTTGTCTGTCTGTCTGGCTGTTTGTCTGACTGTCTATCTGTCTGACTCTGTCTCTGTCACTCTCCGTCTGTCTCTCTCTCTGTCTATGTCCCTTTGTCTGTCGCTCTGTCTCTTTATCTCAGCATGTCTGTCTGTCTCTGTTTCTCTGTCTGTCCGTTTTTGCCTTCATTCAATTCAACTTGATTTATTGGCATAAGAAAGGTTACATCACTATTGCCAAAGCATTTGTAGCATAAAATACATAAAAAATTACTTGTATATCTTTATATATATGGCAACTTGGAGACCTACAGTATCATACAAAAATAAAGACTGCAGAATCATTAATAATGTCTATCAAGTCATTTCTTTTGTAAAATCTCACAACTGGACAGCAATGGTGCAGTTTAGCCTTAGTCAAGCTTAACAGTCAGCTACTCTAAGTTAGCTATCTAGCTATCTGTCTACTTGAACTGAATAACTACCTATTGCTACTCATCTGTATTTGAAAATTAGTGTCAACTTTGTGAGGGCTGTGATTGTGACTGCAGGTGTTGAGGTAGATGACTGTGACATTCTTCCTTATGCATGTATGTGTACTGCTGTGTGCACATGCACAGGTTCCCATGCCTTCGTACCTGATCGCCCTGGTGGCGGGAGCACTGGAGAGCAGGTACTTAACCCAGCTCCGCCCTCTGTTGTTTTGTTCCCCCCTTTCTGTGTCTCTGTCTCTGATTCCGCTGCCCTCTGGTCTCTCCCTCCACCTTCCTCTCTCTGTGTCACTGTTTGTCTTCCTCCATCTCTCGGTCTCCCTGCCTCTCCCCCTGTCTCTATCCCCCTCTCTCTGTGTCCCTCTGTCTCTTTCTGTCTCCCTCCCTCTCTCTCTCTGTGTCCCTCTTCCTCTTTCTCCCTCTGTCTCTCGCTACGTCCTCTAAACTCAGCCTTTGAAATAGGTGGGCTGCATTCAACTCTGCCTCTCTGAATTCTCAGTGACAAGTGAACTTGAGGCGGCATTTGTGAAAGTGTTTTCATGTTCTGATGTGTGCTCTTGTGTGTGTGTGTGTGTGTGTGTGTGTGTGTGTGCGTGTGTGTGCGCGTGTGTGTGCGCGTGTGTGTGCGCGTGTGTGTGCGCGTGCGTGCCTGCGTGCGTGTGTGCGTGCGTGTGTGTGTGTGAGACAGAGAGATCGGGCCTCGGTCTCGGGTATGGTCTGAGAAGGAGCTGGTGGATCAGGCAGCGTATGAGTTTGCAGAGGTGGGTCCCCTTTCTCCGGTTATGGTTTCTGACCCTAGAACAGACATTGTCACCATCTCTAACTCCATAATCACAGTGATTATTGTTTCTGATCCAATCACTGGTTACTCTGTGTGTGTGTGTGTGTGTGTGTGTGTGTGTGTGTCTGTGTGTCTGTGTGTCTGTGTGTCTGTGTGTCTGTGTGTCTGTGTGTGTGTGTGTGTGTGTGTGTGTGTGTGTGTGTGTGTGTCTGTGTGTGTGTGTGTGTGTGTGTGTGTGTCTGTGTGTGTGTGTGTATATGTATGGTGTGTGTGTGTGTGTGTGTGTGTGTGTGTGTGTGTGTGTGTGTGTGTGTGTATGTGGTGTGTGTGTGGTGTGTTGCCCCCTCAGACGGAGACCATGCTGAAGACTGCAGAGCAGCTGGCGGGACCCTACGTTTGGGGGCAGTATGACATCCTGGTGCTCCCCCCGTCCTTCCCCTACGGAGGCATGGAGAACCCCTGCCTCACCTTCGCCACGCCCACCCTGCTGGTGAGGCCCCACTCATGCCACACCTCACCTGTGTCCCCTGCACTCACCTGTCCCACATCACTCAGACACAACCTGTTAACTGCCCTTCATCACACATCGCTGTGCCGACACACTTTGTAGAACACAGAATTCTCTCTGAAGCATGATATTCTCAAGTCAGTATTAGCCTAATGATTGCTCACTAAACTGATTTGGATAATGGTGTCATGTCGTTTTTAAGCTCTGCTTCCTTGTTCTGTCTTTCAGGCAGGTGACAGATCCTTGTCCAATGTAAGTCCTGGGGGCGGCCTCTCATTTTACAGATACATGTCTCTGCGTTTGAACGTTCTTTGAGGTGTGAATGTTTGCTCGATCTCTTCAGGTCATTGCCCATGAGATCTCCCACAGCTGGACGGGAAACCTGGTGACCAACAAGACCTGGGAGCACTTCTGGTACGTCCCAACCCTCACACGGTGTGCTCACAACGTTTCTGTGACGTTTTGGTAATGTCAGAAATGTTGCCCCAGCAGTGAGCATGGTGCACATTATTTTCAGTGCAAGCTGTGTGTGCATCTCTGCTCACTCCAGAATAAAAAGGGGTACACTGAGCACACCCCAAAGTAAAAAGAGGTGCAGTCTGAGCTCCCCATGAATTTATCAGCTGCTTAGTATTCATGGCACATTACTGTGGAATGTTAGAATTATTATACTGCATGAGCAATGACTGATTTATCTCTTATAGGAAGGAGTATTTGAGATTTGGAGACTGTAAGGTTTGCACTGTGTGGTTCCTCTCCCTGTGAGAGATTAACTTGCATGTAGGGCAGAGCACCTTCCCTCTGCTGTGGAAAAAGCACGGGTGACTGGCATGTTTTAACACCCCAGACTCTCCTCCCAGCCGAACCTGGGTCCATGTGCTCTACTGACACCACATTGGCATTGGTCCTCTTGTGAGCGCAATGAGCGTTGTGCTGACGTTGTGCTCGCGTCGTTCCCGTGTCGCCAGGCTGAACGAGGGCCACACGGTGTATCTGGAGAGGATGATCGGCAGGAGCATGGAGAGCGAACAGTTCAGGCAGTTCAAAGCCATTGGGGGCTGGAAGGAGCTGCAGGAATCGGTGAGACCAGCAGGGAGACCAGCAGAGAGACCAGCAGGGAGACCAGCAGAGAGACCAGACACCCCGCAGATCAGGCAACACAAACGCATACCAGAATATGATTACTCTCATAGTTCTGGACTTATTTTAGAAAACCGCTAAAGTGTTGACTCAGATTGGGTTTATATCATATATCGGTATACATAACTTAATGGGATGCTGGGATACCTTGCAAAATGTATTGGTTACAAATTAAAGGCGGTTATATTCTTGCTATATAAGTCCTTAGTCCAGACCACACTTGGAGTGCTGTGTCCAGTTGTACTGTAAGGGGCACATAAAAGCTTTTGAAAAAGTACAGAGAAGGGCAACAAGACTGGTTCCAGGAATCAAACATATAAATCATGAAGAATGACTCAAGACACTTAATCTTTTTAGTCTACACAAAAGTAGAGTCGGTGGTATACTCATTGACGTTTTTTTAATTTCTTACAAGTGGTAAATAAAGTGGACTGAACATCATTTCATATCCTAGCCGAACGCTATACTTGTGTGACTCTTCTACCTGAACGCTCTGTGTCTGTCCTACAGGTGAACACGTTTGGGGCGAACAACCCCCTGACCAACCTGGTCCCCAGCCTGGAGGAGGTGGACACAGACGAGGCCTTCTCCTCCGTGCCCTACGAGAAGGGCTTCGCTCTGCTCTACCACCTGGAGGAGCTGATGGGCGGCCCGGGTAACTCTCAAACATGCCCTCACACCCCCCACACACCTAAGCAGCAAACATCACACTCACACATGCACAATGACTGCCCATTCTTCACTGTTTCCCTGGTTGCCAACAACTGGTGTTTTTTCCCTTCTGCCAGAGGTGTTCATGGGTTTTGTCAAGTCTTACATTCAGCTGTTTGCCTACAGTAGTGTTACCACGGAGGAGTGGAAAAACTACCTCTTCACCTACTTCAAAGACAAGGTAAACCTGCATTTGCATGGTAACCTCATTAATGTAAACCTTCACCTGCACAGTGACCTCATTAATATAAAAGACCAGGGCCCCTGTGGCAAACTGATGTTAGGTTCCTTATCCCTGTGCTTTGTGTCTCAGGTGGACATCCTGAACAAGGTTGACTGGAACGGGTGGATGCACACCCCAGGAATGCCCTCCGTGAAGACACAGTGAGTCAGAGACCTATATCCCTGTCAAACAATAGGGAGTCACCGACACATATCCATCTCAAACCATAGGGAGTCAGAGACACATTCTCTGATCAAGCCACAGTGAGTCTCAGACACATATCATAGTGAGTCACTGACACATTCCAGACAAACCATAGTGAAGCAAAAGGGCATATCCTGGTCAATCCACTATGACTCATAGACTCTGTGAGTCACAGACATGTATCCTTTAGTCACTGTATTGTGATGAGAACTGGATGCTTCACAAATGCCTTACTGGGTGGAGCTGCTGTTTGCTGTCTGTCACTAGCTTAACCAATCAGACCACTTTTCTGTCTGTCAGCGAGTGACTGCATGGCTCCAAATCTGATAGGGGACATGAAGCCACTCCCTTTTATCACTGATATAGTCGGCTAACTGCGGAGACCAGAGGTTCAAGTCCCATTTGGGTTGTTTTGTCTCTGCCATTAGCCTACCAGTGGAGTCCTGCACTGGGATACTTGCGTGTTGGTGCTAAAGTGTGAGCAGTAGGGCTTTACCAGCACATGCCACATTGAAACTCATACCCCCCCCCGTCCCTCCCCAGGTATGACACCACCTTGGCGGATGCCTGTATCAACCTGTGCAAGCGGTGGACCCAGGTGCTGTGTGCCTCTGTATATGTCACTGTGTTAATGGAGCCTTAGTAACTACAAAACACTGATTGTTTTTATTAGTTATGTGATAATACATTGTGTCTGTTTTGTATTCAGTGTTTTCATTAATATGCTGCTGATATTGAACTTGTTAGCATTTTTATTGATTTTTATTGGACAATAAAGTCATTCACAGGATGATGGCAACTGGTGTTCTGTGTGATCTGTGTGCTGCAGTTTGCTGGGTTTTTTTACAAATTTATTTTTAGGGGGTGGGGGGATGTACCCATAATAGACTGATCGTGTTTCTGATGGTAATAGGTGGATCTCGTATCTCCCTTCCCCAGGCGAAGGAGGTGGACCTTGCAGGTTTCAGCGAGGCCGACCTGAAGGCCCTCTCCTCTCACCAGGTCATCGAGTTCCTGGCCCTGCTGCTGCAGGAGGTAGGCTGAGAGAGCTGTCACTCATTGTGTCATCACGGTGCTGATTGGCTGGTGGGCGGGTCATTGTGGGGACCGCTGTGCTGGAATGTCTGCCACACTGTCTTTCTTTGATGTTCCCCCAGGAACCCATCCCACTGTCACATGTGAAGAGGATGCAGGAGGTCTACAACCTGAACGCCGTCAAAAACGCTGAGATCAAGTTCAGGTCAGTGTGAGATAGGAAGGGCTGATTACCACACCTCTGAGATCTGCATGTTGAATGAAGAAAAAAATAGATTACTTTTAGCAGTTACTAAGAAAGTGCTTGCTCAAGAAAGTGCTGAGAAAGTGTATTACAAGACTGTGTGTGTCTGCTATGTGCTGTGTGTGTGTGTGTGTGTGTGAGACTCACAGCTGTTATGTTCCAGATGTGTGTGTCTCTCTCTGCTGTTATGTTCCGTGTGTGTGTGTGTGTGTGTGAGTGTGTGTGAGAGACTCACAGCTGTTATGTTCCAGATGTGCGTGTCTCTTTCTGCTGTTATGTTCCTTGTGTGTGTCTGTGTGTGTGTGTGTGTGTGTATGTGTGTGTGTGAGAGACTCACAGCTGTTATGTTCCAGGTATGTGTGTCTCTCACTGCTGTTGTCTTCCAGGTGTGTGTGTGTGTGTGTGTGTCTGCTGTTATGTTCCAGATGTGCGTGTCTCCTTCTGCTGTTGTGTTCCTTGTGTGTGTGTGTTTGTGTGTGTGTGTGACTCAGCTGTTCTGTTCCAGGTGTGTGTGTGTGTGTGTCTGTGTGTGTCACTCAGCTGTTCTGCTCCAGGTGTGTGTGTCTCACTGCTGTTGATGTTCCAGGTGGCTGCGCTTGTGTGTGAGGTCCAAGTGGGAGGAGGCAGTTCCTCTGGCCTTCAAAATGGCCACTGAGCAGGGCCGCATGAAGTTCACACGGCCCCTCTTCAGGTAACCATAGGCAACCATATCTGTGCTTACTACAACATTACTGTAGCCCTTAAAACAACAAACTGTCAGTTTGTGAGGCTAATCTACGGGTTTTACACAATCATTGCAGCTAAAGTCAGCTTCCCCATTTGGGTAACGGGGTAGATCTGCTGTGCTTTTTAAACCAAGGCCCTCACCATCTGTATAACACAACAGATGCATTTCCTTTGCGCTTGTTGGTTCCATATTTTTCGTCTCCTTTTGCAGAGAGGTGTACAACTTTGACAAGTTCAGAGACGAAGCGGTCAGCACCTTCATCAAGTACAGAGGGGCCATGCACCCCGTCACTGCCTTCCTGGTGGCCAAGGATCTGAAAGTGGACCAGGGTCAGAGCACTGGCTTCTAAGCCCACCCCTGCTGCCTTGATACACCAATCAGGACAGGGGAACCACCACTCCTCTCCCTCTCTCTCTCTCGCACGCATACAAAGCCATACCAAAGCCACTGGCTACCAGCTGCTTCTTCCTCTGAACATGCTTAGATTTTTACAAGATTGTACTCATCTCAGGCTGTAGAAACCCTTCACTTTAAGTACATTACATTTTAAGCACTTCTTTTTACACAGTCAGGTATGGGGAGGGGAGAAAGCTTGGATGTTTTTATACAGGATTTTTTTTCCTTCACATCCCTGCATTCATGTATGAGACGGCATTTCTTCTTTTGTTCTATCCTGCTGTACGCATTTCACCCGAATCACAAATAAAATGCTGTGCATATCAGCTGAGTCCACATTGTGTCTGTGCATGCCTCTCGCTCTTGGCAGAACAAGGAGCCTCCTGGTTAAAATGATCTTATTTGTTTGAAAATTCATTTTAAAAATGACATTTTGTTTTGTTTGTGACTTGATTTCTCATAGAGTTCCAAAGCTTGATTGAGAAAAAGGTCTTTGTTTTTACGCTTCTTGCAGTTACACTTTTTAGATCTAGAAAACATCATCTTAAAAGTAGCAGCATTGGGATAACCTCACTGAATTTTCTGTGTATACAGTAGTATTTGACATTGTGCTACAGCTCCATCTGCAGGATTTAAACAGGACACACCATGTGTTGCTAAAATATGTTCAATTAAAAACATTATTGAAATGAATGAAAATGCTATAGCACAAAAGGTAAGAAATAACTGAAATGGGTAAGACTTTCACTTTAAAAGTACAATAAGGCAAAGCAATATTACTCATCAGCATGCCACTTTAATAACTGCTTTCACAAACTACCCAAATACATGCTGCTTTAGTAATTCCTCTCAAAAACTGCCCAGCTGTTTGCACTTTTGTAACTACTTTCATAGATGACGCAGGTGTTTGTACTCCAGTAATTGCTCACAAGGCCAGCCAGCTGTGTGTACTTTTGTAATTACTCTCATACACTGCCTAAATGAGTGTTCTTCTGTAACTGCTCTTGTAGACTGCCCAGCTGAATGTAGCTTTGTAAGTGCTCTCAGAGACTACCCGGCTGAGTGCAGGTTTGTAAGTGCTCTCAAAGACTACTGAACTGTACGTTCTGAACCAACTGCCCTTATAGACGACCCAACTGCGTGTAGCCTGACAGCTGCTCACAAAGACATTTCCATCTGATTTCAAGGTAGGGAGACGAAATTATTTACATAGGGAGACCCCATGTAGATATTTAGTGTTGTTAAGCAATAATAAGCAGAAGACCCTGTTTGAGCATGGCATACTGGCTCTTTGTAAGTCACTCTTTATAAGAGCATCTGCTAAATCACAAAATGTAAATTATACTTTTGGGCTTTACATTGCACAGAAGAAAGTCATATTGTTCACAGTGAATTTTATACACACAAACCTTCAAAAAGTAATTAAAGCCAGGTCCTGAATCTGATCTAACAACTTACTATTGGTTTCAATAACAAAGTCCAGCATTACAGCATCACAACAGGGAAACATATCTACGCTGTCATGATGATGCAGCATCATTAACTTAATATAGTGTAAAATTGACTGGCAATGTAGAAGTGCCACTTATTATTAGTGGGGGGAAAAAAGCACCCAAATCCATGGACATCGATTGCTATTCAGACTTCAGAAGACACAGCTAACAGATCTCTGCCTGGCAGAACCTTGCTAGAATATATCTGGGACATTGCAGAACTCTGGTAGAACATACTTAGGATGAGGTTGTTTTACAGTGACAATGGTTCTCTTGCATTAATGTGATAATATGAGTCATTAAGGCACAAACCTCTCCGTGTTGCATTCCAACCAAAACCCACAGTGGCTTTGTGACATCACTGAAGAAACATTCTGGTCACAAAGGGTCTAGAATGGAGTTGGAACCGATCATTCTCAGTTGAGCCTTTGATCAGAATTTTCAGTAAAATGCCCTATCAGAACCATCTGATTGGTTATCCTCCACAGGTTGGCTCATGAGTGAAAGCTTTTGTGTACTATAGTGCCTTGCTCTTAAGGACAAAAGATGGCTGCAGAAAAAGATGGTGAAGTATACTCTTCCATAACATTATTGCTATTCATACCTCCATCACTGCTGCTGCTTGCAATAAGGGTATATTAATAATAGTACATGCCTCATCCCATGTAACATTATTTGATTATTATGAGAGTAGATGAACATAGTAGAGTCAGGAAAATTGCCTGTGTCCAGCTGCCATTGATGTTGTCCATTGTAGCTAAGACAAAGGCTTCAGGGGACCTTATGATAATAATCATTATTAAAATAAAGAGAAGAAAAAATGTGTTTTCAGTTTGCTCATTAAATTGCAAAATAAATACATACTCCATTGAACTATATACATAACTCAACCTGTTTGGGTTTTAAGTAATTAAATAAATGTAAATAAGTTAGAAGTGTGTTATGAAGGTGAAGTGACTCTGATGAGCTCGATGTTTTGCACAATCAGGAGAAGACAAAAAGGACAAGAGCTCTTTTATGTGTCCTGTGGTGCTTTTCTCTAAGAAGAGAGAGGAATTTCTGAAAGAGAAGGGGAAAGGCCTCGATGTCCAACAACAGGTATCTGATTAAATCATAAACTATACAGAAAACATTACACATTGAAACTTCAATTTATGGGGAATAACAAGAATGACCGGACTCAACAGTTAAGATCAGACACGCTTGAAAATGAGAATTCAGGAGATACAGAAATCAGTGATTAATTTTGCAATGTTTTGCCCAGAATTCTGAATTTTATTCAGTGTTTGTTGCATATGATACTGTAATAACCACCGGATAATGTAATATCTCTTCATAATACAATACATTTTATTGACCACGTTACCTGGCTGTCATTACACTAAAAAAAACTGTCAGGGAAAAGAGAGCAGGTGGGCAACTGAGACAAACATAACCTCTCAGTGTAGAAACTGGTACAGATCTAGGAATTGTTGGTCCTGTGTATTTATTAGACATTAGAAAAGATACTTCAGAATTAATAAAAGATTGCTTGGAGTATTGTTACATGGAGACCTGAACCCCCTGCCCCACCCCACCCCAGGAACCAAGTGGCCAGCCACATTACATGAAGAGCACAAAGATGTCCCGGGTCAGGACCTGCCCAAAGAGGTTCGTCCCGGACTGGTCCACAGAGGCGCAGGAGTCGGAGACGGAGGGACCAATCACGTCCGCCCCTGTCAACACCGGTGGGCAGAGAGCACACGACTGTGTGTGAGAGTGTGAACATGTGTGACACAGTGAGCACGTGTGGAGAATCTTTTCTTCGCTCTTCACAGGTGGATGTTTAGAGAAGCTGACTATTGCCGATTACCTGGCGGCACAACGGCAAAAGGTTTACACAAAGGTAAATGAAGCAATAAAAATAAATAATGCATTATGGCAGAATCAGACGAGTGTGCGGAACAGCAAACAATGTGTAACTGTGCCAGTGATTCTTGTTTCTCATGCTACAGTGGCACAGCAAGGAAGAGCAAGTATGTGTTGATAATGTTCAAATTGTGCACACACACAAATATATACACACATATACGTACAGTATAATGCAATGATAAAACAATGTTCTCTCTCAGGACACATTAAATTGAAAGGAGAATGTCATGCAGAACTACCTTATTTTAAAGTTAATAGTACTAAGAGTGATGTGTTAACCATTTGTAACATTAATTGTGCAGTATTCACACTCTGTGAAACGAGACATAAATGACAAGCTGCAAAAGGACATTGAACTGGAGCTTCAGAAGATCTGCTACGCCGAGAATCATGTGGAGGAGGACGAAATTTTCTTTCAAGAAATCATCAAGGAGAAGGAGCAGAAGTTATCGGATGCCCTCGAGCTGTAAGTGTTATTACATGGCTTTTTAGAATCACTGATCAAAGAATCATATCGACTGCCAGCAGGCCTGGCGGTATGGGAGTGCTTAGGACGAACCACCCCCAGACGAACCTCAGTGCACCCCCAGTTGACTCCTTATATCCTGATGTCTACATAGTATTTATGACTTTTTGTGACCCCTGTGGATTACAGTTGCACCCCTCTGTATTTTCTCCTGGCACCAGGCCTGGCTGCCAGCAACTTCAACTAGACAAACGGGTGCAAACATGCCTGACCTAAAAGTCCACCGATTAAAACATTTCAATCATGCTGGGTAACCGAAAGATTAATATACTATAGAATTGTTCTCAGCTCATTCTTATTTTGTCCCTGAATTTAACACAATTGCATAAATTAATTTTTGTTGCTGCTGCTGCTGATGTCTGACAGGGCAGAGAATTTGGCCGCAGTGAAGACTGAAGTCACACAGGAATTCGAAAAAAGGACGGCTGACATCAGGAAACTGAGAAGGTAGCAAAGGGTTACAGTTATACCTCTGTCTGTGGCGGGTAAACCAAGGCCTCCCAATCAACCTGTTTTAAAAAGAGAATATGTTAGGAATATGCTTGGAGAAGTTCTCAGTACAAGGATCAGGCAATTTCAGTGTTTCAGCTCTGATGATATTTTGGAGAGGGTTTTTGGAGGGTGTGCAATATAACCATACAGTCCAGACCCCCTCAAAGTCCTGCTACCAAGCCTACTCCTTCTACGGTCACCCTGCCTGTCAGGCATGATCACCACAATATTGTACAGGTTTATTAAGCACAGAAACCTGTGGCAAAGTGATTTAAATAACATGAAATACGACAGAGAGATGAACAAGGCTATGTGTATTCAACACTTAATTTAACTTTAGTTAAAACTTAAGTTAAAAGTATATTCAGCTTTGTGAATCTGCAAATCAGAAAATGCGAATTTGTAAAATTGCTTATAACACATATTTATTCAACACTGGATGGCATCTTACCAATCACGGCTAATGTTAGGGGACTAGCTGTGTGGATACTTTTGGACAGTAGCCAGATTCCTGTGCGGTTTTGTTTGCACCGCTGTGGGTGGTGACCTGTGGCAACTCTCCTTCCACAGTGACATTGAAAGTTACAAGGAGAAGCTGACTGAGTACACGCAGTACAAGGACTTCTTTACGGGCCTGGCCCCTGCAACATGGAGGGAGGAACAGGAGATGAAGCGGAAACAGAGGAGGGCACCCAAACTGAAGGAGGAGGAGGCGCAGAAGACCAAGCAGGCAGACTCTGCTAAAGGTTGGTGCGGAAAAACAAGACAGAATTATCATTACGTTAAGCATCCTTTGTAAAACAGCACCTCCCATCCATTGATCTCAAAGTGATTCTCTTGGACAGCCGTGTGCAAGACTGTCTTCAGGAAAGTGACAGGTCTATAGATGATGTATGAATGATAATGTGCTGTGATGAAAAACTGCCTATAGCCCACCACAACCTATACCAATCACTGGTGTAAGGAGCACATCCACAAGCACATTACATTACATTATTGTCATTTAGTAGACGCTCTTATCCAGAATGACATTTTATCATTTATACAGCTGGATATTTACTGAGGCAATTGTGGATTAAGCACCTTGCCTAAGGGCACAACAGCAGTGCCCCAGCGGGGAATCGAGGCAGCAACCTTACCACTACGCCACACTGCTAGAGGTTTAATCAGTAATCTTATGCAGTACCTGTGTAATTGGGTCCTTTAAAATGCAGTCTCTCACTCACTGCAGTCCACAACTGCCTTATGCCTCTAAGCTCTTTAGATCCCTTTTCCTGTTTGCCACGCTGTTTACATTTCTACTTCTCTTTACTTTTATGTTTCAGGGGCCAGTGGTATGTTTCAGTTTTATTTTAATTCAGTACATTCAATACGTTCTTAATTTATTAACAAGTACCTGTAAGTCAAAGTTTGTGTCCACTCTTGGATGTGGAGTATGCACTGTAAATCCTGCTACGTGGTAATAATGAAATGTAACCAAGTATGAAAACAGACCAGACTTCACCCAACCCCCAAACTTCATTCAGTGACGATCCTTTGATTCAACACACGCCGGGTTAATTTTAAGTGTTAAAACAGAATAATGATGCAAGGTAAGCTGTAACTGAAAGCCTCTGAGTGGTTCAGTCAGTGACGTGCCTTCTTGAGTACAGGCTGAGCCCTATTGTGGGGCTCAGCAGCTAGCCTAAGGCTAGGATTTCAGTCATGGCATCTACTGACAATCACTGCTCTCAGACACCCCCTGCCCATCCTCATCAGATGCCTGCAAGTTGCTTTGATGACATCAGTGAAGTAGGGCCTAGCCTCCCGTTGGTACCCACAATACTGTGGTGCATTTGTGTGACTTGTAATGCAAAAAATAGCTGTTGACAGTGTGCGAGTGCATTGGGTGGTTCACTTCAGTGCCCCTCTGGTGAGATGAGTGTAATATACAATTGGCAATTCCAGACAGGGTTACATTAATGGAAAGGTATAAATAATTGAGCGTAAAACTTTTCATTTTTCCTTTTCAATACAGAGGGGAAGACAACAAAGTGTCCTCTCAAATCGACATGTAGGACCAAAAAACCCCCACAGAAGCACCACCACAAGAAAAGGTCAGAACGGCACAATTTTTTTCCTTAAACATCCTCATTTTGACCAAATGTCTACAGCCCAGTCTGACAGTACTCACCCCAGCTGTAGAAATGAAGCAGGCAGAAATCTGAATCAGGCTAAATCTCCCGTTACTGGAACGTTTCAGTGTGAAGAAAAGCAGCTGTGAACAGAAGAAACCTGCCCCAGAGGCACCCAAGGCAGAAAAGTCAGACAGTGATGAGGTCAGGACTCGCTCTTCTCTCAACCTCCCAGGGCAGAAAGGAAAGCTGGGCTGAAACACTGACACATTTATTTACATGTTTTATTTACTTTTGAAAACACAAAGCTATTTAAGACAGGTATTTTCAGAGTGAAGGCATTTGGTTGTACAAATGAAAGAGAAATATCCCACTGACATGAAATAGAACAGAAAATGTCATTGCTAGGCACACAATGTTCTAGTAATTTTTCTTAGTGCTACTTACATTCATAAAAACAGGATGCAACAATCGACCGCAATACAATTAACTAACACATTGACAAAAAAAATCAAGTCAGCTGTAATCATGTACAAAGAGGAGGAATGCACGATCAGTGTATATGGTATAAATGCAAGACTGTTGGGAGACAGAGGGGAAAGCATACACCTCCTAAACATTATGTACATCTACACTGTTTAAAGTGCACAGTGCATGTTTGTTGGTGTTCTGTCTCTGGAGGTTACTTTGCAAGGCTTAGTCCATTGAGCTGACTACAGTCACTGCTCTGGGGAAAAAAAGTGTCAAGTTGTATTGGTCTTGGTAGGTCTGTAACGTCGCTGTGATGGAAGTTTTTGGAAAAGGTGATTACTGGGTGGAGAGTCAACAAGTGAACAGCTCTACATCCTCAATGTCACTTAAAAATAGCCGTTAAACCTCCTTGTGTAAAATGAAATGCCCCCTAGTGTTGGCTCACCCCCAAGCCCCCCCCCCCCGATGCGTTTGTTCACAGGAGCCTGAGATTTATTTCAAAGACCCCATGGAGGTCATGACTGCTCTGGATGAGCTGATGGAGGAGGACCTGTTCCACATCCAGGACTTCCAGGATACTGAGGAGGACATGACCAGGATTCACAAAATCCTCCACCAGACAGAGGCGGATACGTAAGGGTTTACATCCGCAGCACCGTCATCGTCATCAATCTCAATTCAAAAAGCAGGAAAAACTGACATGGATGTATTTAACAGTGAATCACATAAAGACTCACTGTGACCCTGTCAATACTACACCATGTTCCACAACTACATATGAACCTGAAAACATTCAGAAAACATTGGCATGTTTCAACCACATAAATGACCAAAAAAAAATCGAGGCAGAAATACCTCATTGTCTAGCAAATATTATTTGCCGAATAATGAAGGATTAAAATTCATGTAGTCATTCATTCAGTTCCCAGAGTTCATTCAGGTTTTCAGTATGTAACTGAAAATGTTGTTCAGTACATGTGTGTCCTTATCCAAATGCAGGGTGACTCCATGGTGACACCATGCTATTCTGCACACACAAAAATGCTGTATCATAGAAAAATCTAATACTTCAACAGCATTCCGATCTTCAATAAACATTAATACCAGATATAATGTTATCACATTATATAAGCACTTCACCAAGAAAATTACAGTTCCTCGTTCATTTCTTTACTTTATAAAATTAACTTGGGGATAAACTGCTGGCAGCGAGGCACTGAAAGGTCTCCATTTTGTTCACTAAACTGATTGTCAGTGAAACTGGGGCTTCCTACCCAACTGAACAAAGTCAACAGAAAGTGGCATACATTGCAAGTGTTCCAAAAGATAATAAAGTCAAGAAACAACTGTTTTTCTTCATAAATTCTCTACATATAGCAATGAGAGTCCTCCTAAAAAGTAAATATATCTATTGTTAAGTGAATTCTGAAATTTAAGTTTGACATGTTGTTGAAATGTAAGTTTCAGTATCATAAAGTCATGGAGCCACCCTGTGGTCAGACGAGGAAATGCATACACTAAATAAACAGTCAGTCACATAGGCAAAGAACTCGAACTGAAGGAGGAACTGAATGAATCAGCGAGTCGGTGAATTAGATTTTTGTAGTTGTGTACTGAAAAAATGGGGGCATTCAACTGTTAGGACACATTGAGGAATTGCAAAGTGTTACAGTGTGCAATGAATATTAATATCATGAATGAGTTTGCAACAGTAGATGAAAAATTGTCAAACAGTATAACATTAAACTAAAAATCAACCAAGTGTCAAATCGCCATATCCATTACTGTATGTAATGTCTCTTTTAATATGTCTGAATTTTTTTTTCATGTGCCATTTTCAAAACATTACATTTTGGTCAAGCATCAGTATCCGTGCATGCTTGTTTCTTGGTAGAGCCTACAGTCTTTCATTCACTTGTCTTGTGCAAATCATGTTGAGCATACAGCAGCAGGAATGTGTCGCGTTGTGCAACAGCAGTTGGGAAACTCTAGCCATCGACCACAGGTGGTGAGAAAGAGGCATGTACTCTCCCTCGTAAAGGCAGACGACCATGCAGAATCTGCACGAGCAGATCAAGAAGCTGAAGACGGATATCCAGGCAGCAGAGGACATGGCCTCAGACCTGGAGCTAAAGTCGAGGCTGTTCTCCTACGGGGAGTACAACGTCAACCAGGTAACAGAGGCGCTGTCACTCAGATATTGCAGCGCAGCAAGATTGTCTTTACCATGTGATTCCACCTCTCGGAGCACAAAGCCTTCAGACCAGTCTGTGGTTTGTCTTCAGGTTCTCCACCTTACGGACAGAACATCCGAATATAAATACGGGTGTACACAGTGGTCCATTTTCTTATCCACTTCTGTCCTTGTTCTTTTCATTAATTTAACTTACAGCAAAATTTTGACTTCAGTATTTCCTTTCCTCATCAGCATACATATGTATGATAATAACAGATGTGGTAACACATAGGTGCAAATCTTGCCTGACTATGTAGTGCCATATTATTGACAACCTTCTGGGCCCTCACAAGTTCACAGTTGCAACAGTCTGTCCCTCTCTTAGTGTGACTCCTCCCCTCTATTGATTTGACCCCTCCCCTCTTGGTGTGACTCCTCCCCTTCCCCGCCCACCCAGGATAAAATGATCCAATGCCTGCACGACAAGGTGAAGAAGGTGTACGCGAAATGTGTGGACGGCGTGGAGTCCAGCACGCTGACCATGCTGACCAGCATCGAGGACAAGGTGGAGGACATCATCGAGCGCATCGAGGAGCTCCCGCCCGGCGTGGCCGACGCCATCGAGCGCGCCCGCGAGACCGAGAGGCGCCAAAAGTGAGACACGCCTCTTACTTTCGTCTTAACACCCAACTTGCCTTAAAGACGACGCCCCCTGCTGGGGTGGAGGATCTCAAATGTGACAGCTAATCCCCGTTTTAGTAGCAGATTGATGTGCCAAGACAAGCCCTGAGGCAGATCTGCCAAGAGGCAGGGCAATATGAACCTGAGGCAGAGCGGCAATGAGGCAGAGCAGCAGTGAGGCAGGGTGATATGAACCTGAGGCAGGGCGGCAGTGAGGCAGGGCAACATTAATCTGAGCCTTTCCTCTGTTGCAGGATGCAGGAGATGAAGCTGCTGATGGAGAAACAGGCCCAGGAGGAAAGAACGAGACGAGCTACAGAGAGAGCTCTGGCTGACATCAAGAAACTGGTCTGTACCTGAACCTGCCTCTAACATTACCCTTATCTTCACAAGGTCATTTACAAAACATTTTATCCTTTACAGCATCAGGTACATGCAATCATAATAAGAAAATTCACAACAATACTAACTCGTCAAGTCATAAAATGATGACCACATAACACAACGTACACCTTAATATCACAAAATATACTGCACCCAGAGACACCAGTCTGGTGATGAATATTCCTCTGCAGACTGTCTGTGGTCAGAGGGCTGTTGGGTCAAAGCCCAGTTAAGTACAGCTGTGGTGATAGTGGCTAGGTCTCTGTGTCCAGCTTATGGTCAGAAGGTTGTATGTTTGAATCCTTCACAAGATGTGTGCATTCCTGATTCATTTCATTTGAATGCAGTAACTTAGTCATACATAATATTAAAAGCTTAACAAATGAAATAAGACTTTGATACAATGAACCCTGGGGAAAAAACCCCAATAGCTGTTAACTAAATGCCCACCCTCATTCACGCCAACTGCTAGAGTGTGTACAGTTTTACCAAGCAACATCCACTGGGTATGTGGCAACCTCAGGGAGAGTACAGGTGCAAAGCAGCTCCCCAACGCAGTGAATAGAAGTCACCTTCACCCCCTGACCAAAAACCTTGCTTTTTCCCACAGAATGTGAGAAAAATGATGGTCCGTTCACAGCCTCCAAAAATTAAGAAAAAGGACAAAAACCGCCAAAAAGATCGGCAGGAAGATAAGGATGCAGAGTATTTCTCTCCATGACACCAGCTATCATTTTCCAGTGAGATGAGAGATAGGCGTTGTCTAATTTGGTTTAAACGGATTTACTCATAAAGCCATCTTCATGTTATAGATGAGGTTTATGTACAAGCCTATTTAAATATATAAATTCTGTGGCTGTTTTTGAATGCTTAATAAGCCAACCTTGAGAAGATTTTCTTTCAAATAAATCAAATACCACAAGGACTTTATGAAAAGTGCAATATGCACGATTTTATTGTTTCTGTAACATTATGACCACAACTCAGCAGTAATGATCATAGTGTAAATTCAAAAAAAAAAATTCAAAGGTAAACAGCTAGGCAGCTCAGAGTAGACAACATAAATGCCAAGGACAGCAACCTTTTACTTCAGTGTACTCCAGTTTCCACAGACACAGAAAATCTGCAGAACGTATCTATGGAAAGAACAAATCTCTTCACACTAACTGGGCACTCACACCATCCCACAATGCATTTCAGCAACAGCCTGAGGACTAGGTGTTCAGGGACATTCCACTGTGCCCTGTGGCCTTGAGTATAAATGCATCTGTTCTGTGCACTTAACGAAAGATGCTTTGTGTTTACACCTTTGGAAACCTTAAGCTGCTCTCCTTTTTGTTACAAATATATAAATCCAGTAGGGGTCAAGGGTCACTGGGCCAGGGCAATTCCTTTATTCTCTCATTTCACCGTCTTCTTCCTCCTCTTCTACACCTCTTATATACAAGACATTATTGCATCTGTGAAAAAGCAGCACAAAGAAATTGACAGTAGAACCACTATTAGAAGATCATCAATTACATTTTTAGTAATAACTAAAGACACAGCTCCTGCCTTAGCTACAACTGTGGCCTTGTGTGAAGCCAATTTTATTAGTTGTTTAAAATGAGTAGCATAACCTTGTACACACAACGAGTGCCTTTGCTCCTGTCATATGTGTGGTTTAGTCACTGTGGTTGTTGAGCTATGACACCTGCATGTGAACAAAGTGTAAAATGAACATAACCTGTCTGAGCAAAGAGAAGATCCACTGGTCACGTTTTCAGGGAACAGAGATATTGGCACAGGTGCTCTAATGTAAACATTCCATAGTGACGCAAATGTTGAATCTGAGCGTGACAAAATGGCACTTTCAATCAATTCTTTCACTTACCTGACCAGCACTTCTCCTAAATGACCTGCCAGTGCTCCATCCACATACTCTTCAGTGTTTGCCAACTTTAAGAAAAAACAACATGTATGACACTTTGCTTGTGTGCACATAGATGTTTGCAATCACAGTGCATGGGTGTTGGTGTCTGTATTCCACTACTTAAATGCAATGCCCTCAAAACAAAACTATCCTCAAAATTCATACCCTTGACAAATTCATGTTCTTGAAAAACTTTAATAAGACAATTTTAACAAGAGCAAGGGCATGCTTTAGATTTTAGTAAGACCGAGATAATATTGTAACAAAAGTCTGTATTGTCGCCTGCTGTGTTATTGATGATCTATCGCTCCCTGCAAGTCTGCAGTACTCTTCATTGTTTTGCTATATGGTAAGATACCGCTTCAAAACACACCGGGTGCGTGATCAGCTGCACTGGATTGCTGGGTCACAGCGCTTATGAGTCCGCCCACATGCTTTGACTGTTCGTGGCCAGAAAGAGCCACTGTGTTAAACGTACGGGTGATATGCAGCCGTTACTGATCATCAAGCATTTTAAAGACGCGCTCCGGTGCGTCGCGCTTAGTAGAGTTTCCACCACCGCACAAACACGTGGGACTCTGTATGCACATTAACTATACTTCCATTTTAACCGTAGCTGTACCCACCTGCATGTTCATGTAGCCATCCACAGACACCAGGTATCCTTTGTACTCCATACCCCACTTCAGCTTCACCATGACAGGTTTGCCTGTCAGACCGTTAAGGAAGGGCTTTGGATTTAGGGGTAAACTCTGGGGGGGGAAAATGGGATGCATTTTAGGATTTGTTAACATTAGTTCCAATTAGTATTACTAACAGTGATACTGGTAAATTCAAGCCCAAACTAAAGGTCATGTTGCCCCCTAATCGAAGGTTTTAAGGTACGGTTTCAATGCGCACACCCAATGTGGAAAAACTTAAAACTTCCAAGAGGAATTTATAGGGTTAGCTAACAAGATCGTAGTCAAAACGTAAAATATATTGCAAGTGTTATACTTCAGTTATATATTATTAGCCGGATAGTTAATTATATTCGAATCCATGACTAACTAGCTGACAGTAGCTTGCTTGATTAGTTGCGTTTTTAAGCGAGCTAACGTTAGCACATTTAGCTAGGTAGCCACCGAACAAATTATGATTATGAGCTCTACATAAAGTTACCTACGCGCTCGTTGCACAAAGATTATTTTCAGTTAGATTGTGAAATTAAAAAATTACAAAGTTCAAGATACACACACCACCAAGAGAACGAGCTATCCAAGTAGCAATACCAGTCAACAGGCAAACTCAAATGAATGAACTTGTAGATCGCTAACTTACAACAAAATGGCATCACGGGGCTTTAGCTAAAGATAGCTTCCCATATCCCACGACAATGCTCACAATTAAATTTCTGGACAAGAACTTACCATTTCCTTGGATGAGTGTTGGTATTTAAAGAGGGTTCCGACACTTTAAAAACACCGGCGCTCACACGCTTCACAAACGACAACAGGAAGCGCTTCGTCTTTGACCCGTAAACTTTAACCCTAGCAGAAATCACTCTGTAGTTGGACAAGGAAATGTACAGCTAGTCTCGGTTGGACGGAAGACAACTGGCGTCAGAAGCAGTTTATATAGTTTCTTGTTGCTGGAAGCCTTTCACAACTTTCTTAGACCGTGGAACTTGGGGGATAAATGCATGCACATAACCAAATTATGCAAAACTTTACGGTTTCCACTGATTGATTTTGTGTGCGTGGCTGCAGCGGGGATTTTATTTTCTATATTTAAATGCCTTGCTACTCGTCTACTTAGGTGTTATAGTTTTTTCTATGTCAAGGTATCACTTGTTTCATCACAACTATTCATTGTGGTCGAAGGCAGCTGAACATCTTGTAAAACCTAATTTACTACAACAGTTGCTTCAGTTATTGGTGTTCTGTACTACAAACCAGGAAATAAAGTGTTCACAGCTTTGTGAAATAGGTTACGAGAAGTGCTGCAGTGGTGCTGCTAGAAGAAAAGGACAAACTAAAGGGATTGTGACAGTAAAGTAAGTGTAGAGTAACTGGAGTGGTAGAAAAGAAATGGTTGACCTGTTTGACTGGCAAAGGGCATGATTCATCTTTGCATTTGCAAAGCGTTGCATTAGTTTAATAAGAATTGAATGTGTTTTTGTGCACGTAGGCCTACCTTCCCGCTATTTAGGATTTTTTATTCTTAAAAATCATTTTCAAAAGCTAACTGAAACTTGTCTTTGCTGTCTTACTTTGCATTACTTTGGTTTGTCTTTCCACTTACTTTGCTATCTCTGGTAGGGGGCAGGGCTCGTAACCAAAAGGTTGTTGGTTCAATTCCCCACTGGGGCACTGCTATTGTGCCCTTGGGCAAAGGTGCTTAACCTACAATAGCCTCAATAAATTTTAAGCTGTATGAAAGGATAAAACTGTAACCCATGTAAGTCACTCTGGATAAGAGTGCTTGTTAAATGACAATAATGTAATCTCAAAATGCCTCTAGACCTATGCTGACGCAATCAGGTGTTGCATTTTCATGCCATTCCTCAGTTTTTTTCCCCCCATGAGTCTCCTTGACTGTCCTTCCCTTTGATCATAGAATAAGTTTTTCCGATTATTTATTTATTTTATTATTGCTTCTGGAAAAGGTGCGACGCATTGTGTTCAGCACTTTGAGAATTTCCATTTCAGAAACTGCGCTACAACAAGACCACTTTGATAATGAACTAGTGTGTTTCCATGTTTGGTCTGTACAAAATTTCCGAATGGCCACATTTACACCTTACGTTGATCAACAAAAAGTATGGCGATTTCCTGAATGACTTTGCTGTTCCAGGCTTTGGAGTACGATGAAAACAAAACTCAAGTATTTCCGTGTATTTAAACACTGTAAACAACCCAGCCCAGCCATGGGAGAGAAGGCGATTCCGTCACGCCAAGGCCCGCAGATCGGTCTTTGACGTCATCCGAGGACGCGAAGGAGCCGAACTCCACGCGACAAAAGTAGACAAGATGGCGACGGCAACAGTACCAGCCGAGTAAAGTGGTAGGGTGTGATATAGGTACGTTTACAATTGTATTTTTCTTTCTGAGCTTTAACTCACAGTTAGTCGGAGTTTGGTTTCAGCAGAACGTGACATCCGTGGGGCACACCGATCGGCACAAATTCGTGTCAGTTCAGCGTGGTAAAACTGCTTAGACGTGGTATTTATTGGGTTACAGTTCTAGCCCGTACCACTACTAGTATTGGCTAACGTTAGCTAGCTGGGAGGACTAGTTGAACTGGTTGGATCTGCGCAGTTAAGGGCAGACACGCTGTTGAGTAGCAAGTGGCTAGCGAGCTAGCTGTACGTAGTAACTTCAGCGGGACGCAGTAAGCAGCTGTTGGGAATAGCCTTAGCTATCATATAACTGGTGTATAACTGGCAAAAGTATGTACATAGAATACCATGTGCTTGGCTAGCTTGTTAAAACCAGAAGATCGCATATAAAACAGTTGCAGATCTGGTGGAGTGCTGTGTATGGTAAATGTAGCGACTGGTAACTGAGCAGCTAGCTACAAGTGGTGTTTAAAGCGTGATAACTGTAACGTTACAAGCTCGTGGAAACGTGGGAATTCAAACTTAACGGATTTGCTGTCCGGCCAGCTCGACTGCGTTTTGTCAGTCTGGATCACACAAAACTAGTCCGAGGACCGAGGTGATAAAAGTATTGTTCACGTTTGTGTTTGCTGTCAACACACAGTAACATTGTTTCTCGGACTGTCGAGTAGCTACTTGTGTTTACTGCTTTCGATTTTAATTATAGTGATAGCTAGAAAGCTAGCCCCTTATGCTGTTTACGGCTAACGTCACTGATCTTGACGCGTCGAGACTGCCCAGCTATGATTTAAATAGTCTGTTTACTCACTGTCACCGATAGGCTCTCATTAGCAGAGTAATTAAGATCGCTGACGTTAGCAGTAGGCTAGCTATGTTGATCCGTTGGTTTTATGTCCCCTTGCTTGATTGAGTGCTTGCTAGTGTTGCGTAAACACGTTAGAAAAAACACTGCGGTGTATTTTTAATAGAGTGATACCGTGGTAAGACAAACCAGCTAACGTTATCAAAACGAGATTCAAAATCCCAAGCCTTCAGTTTATACATTCCCAAAGTTATAGCTGGTTAGCCAGACGGGAAAATAGGAAAGCTATTGTTAACTTTCAGACGTTCTGTTTTGATAGATATATCATTTGTACATTTATTTTTTGATGTTAAAAGGAAACAAAATATATGCATATGAGTGTATTCAGTTATGCTACCTGGGTGCTGTAAATGTCACTAAACAGCTTTGTTGAATTCTTAAATTAGTTTTTTCTTTTGTGATTTGTGAAACTTTATCAAACTGTCACTAGTTTTAATATGAATCAATAAAGTCTGAAGACTGTTTTAAAGTGGGAATTGCTCAAAAATGGTCTCACAGCCTGCATATTTACCTGTTATTCGCCTCTTCAATTCCATCTGTTTTTCCCCTCAGATGAAACATGATGTGGGAGGGGCCTGTTTCGCTGCCTGCCACGGTTGCCATGGTGATCTGAAGTGAGAGTGGGCAGCATCCGCGCGATGGACAAGTGCAAGCATGTGGGCCGGCTCCGGCTGGCCCGGGACCACTCCATCCTGAACCCGCAGAAGTGGCACTGCGTGGACTGCAACACCACGGAGTCGGTGTGGGCGTGCCTGGGCTGCTCGCACGTGGCCTGCGGCCGCTACATCGAGGAGCACGCGCTCCGCCACTTCCTGGAGCAGCGCCACCCGCTGGCCCTGGAGGTCAACGAGCTCTACGTCTTCTGCTACCTGTGCGACGACTACGTGCTGAACGACAACGCCACCGGCGACCTCAAGCTGCTGCGGGGGACGCTGAGCGCCATCAAGAGCCAGCGGTACGAGTGCACCACGCGCAGCGGCCGCACCCTGCGCTCGGCGGCCGCCGCGGGAGACGCCGCCCCGCCGGGCGCCGCGCAGGAGCTGCAGCTGCGGGCCGAGGACCGCATGTTCACCGCCCTGTGGCACCGGCGCCGCGCCCTCATCGGCCGCGTCTTCCGCGCCTGGCTGGGGCTGACGGCGGCCGGCCGGCGGAGGCAGGAGGAGGAGCGGAGGCGCGAGGAGGAGGAGGAGCGGAGGAGGGAGGCGCGGGAGAGGAGGCTGGAGCTCAAACGGCAGCTGAGGGAGGAGCTGGAGAGCACCCCGCCCAGGAAGAGCCACCGGCTCCGCCGGCAGAGCCAGAGAGCGGCGGAGGCCGTGAGGCCGGCCCGGGCCAGAACGCCCAGGAGGACCTCACGGGGCCCCATCACGCCCGCACCCGCACCCAGAAAGAGGGGCGTGGAGAAGACGCCGCCCCCATCTAAGACACGCCCGGCAAAGCCCAGAGCCCCCCCAATCAAAGCCCCCGGCCCCGTGCACGCCAGAGGGGCGGCGTCCAAGAGCGGCGACTCGCCCGTAAAGCGGAGGCCGACGGTGACGCCCGGCGTGACGGGGCTCCGTAACCTCGGCAACACGTGCTACATGAACTCCATCCTGCAGGTGCTGAGCCACCTGCGCAGCTTCCGCGAGTGCTTCCTGCAGCTGGACCTGAACCAGGCGCTGGAGCTGCTGGCCAGCGCCGTCAACGGCAAGCTGGTGGCGCGCGGCGGAGCCAAACCCCCCCGCCTCCTGCCGCCCTCCCCGCAGGCCTCCAAAAAGGGGGCGGGGCTGAGCGGGGCGGCTCCCGCGTCGGCAGCATGGAGCTGGTCCAGCCCAAGGAGCCCAGCTCCAAGCACATCTCGCTGTGCCACGAGCTGCACACGCTCTTCCAGGTGATGTGGTCGGGCAAGTGGGCGCTGGTGTCGCCCTTCGCCATGCTGCACTCGGTGTGGCAGCTGATCCCGGCCTTCCGCGGCTACGCCCAGCAGGATGCCCAGGAGTTCCTGTGCGAGCTGCTGGACAAGGTGCAGCGCGAGCTGGAGAGCACGGGCACCCAGGCCCCCGCCAGCGCCCCGCCCTCCCAGCGCAGACTCATCCGACAGGTGCTCAGCGTGGTCAACACCATCTTCCACGGCCAGCTGCTCAGCCAGGTGGGAGACGGGCCGCCGTTCTCAGCCAGCGAGAGGAAAAGCATGTTTATCATGCAGCGTTAATGTGATGACTTTGTTTCAGACAATTAGTACAGCCTTCTGACAGGAGGTGGCTCATTTAACAGGGGCAAATAACAACTGTGTTCTTGTACGTATTTACAAACTGTAAACAATGCTTACTGTAGGCCCAGCCCATCAAAACGAATCGCAAAATTATATCCTCTCCTCACTGGGCAAAGTAAATGAGAATGTTACTCATGCACTTAAAGCAAAAGTAGCGCTTGAACAAATATGTGTCAAGGCAAAAGGAACGTGTTTTAAACAAGCAGTGTTCGCAAACCAGATGTATCAGATCTGTGTTGACCGCCTGTTCTGACAACACCGATTAAATTAGTAAGGGCAAAAAAACATTGTAGTCGCAATTGTACCTCTCATCCCATCATGCTGTCTCCTCCATTAGGTAACCTGCCTGGCCTGTGACCACAAATCCAACACTATCGAGCCCTTCTGGGACCTGTCCCTGGAGTTCCCCGAGCGATACCACTGCAACAGCAAGGAGACGGCCGCCCACGTCCCCTGCCAGCTCACCGAGATGCTGGCCAAGTTCACCGAGACGGAAGCCCTGGAGGGCAGCATCTACGCCTGCGACCAGTGCAACAGTGAGTCTTTGCGTGCTTCCAATGGAACAGGTAGCCTTTACACGCTTTCAGTATATCAGTGAGTCCTTACAGGTTTACAGTGCAAATGTGCAACTGTGAGGTGTCCAAGTCCCATATACTTGCCCTTTAACTCCTGTAGTCTCCCCTCTCTTAACATGAAAAATATTGATATTCTCTGATCCTGTGGAACCTCAGGTGCTCCCCTGGTGGTGAACCTCAGTAACGCGCCCTGAGTGGCCGTTGTGAATAAGCAGGACGATGTGATGAAGTTTTACAGCACTGACCCCTGTCCCTTCCCTCCCACACCCTCCAGGCAAGCGGCGCAGGTTCTCCTCCAAGCCAGTCATCCGCACTGAAGCCCAGAAGCAGCTCATGGTTCACAAACTGCCTCAGGTCCTCCGGCTGCACCTCAAACGCTTCAGGTAACCTGATCTTCCGTGCGTCAGACACTTCAGGTCATTCACACCTGGATTCCTCAGGTGGTTTAGGTTATGTACAACCTTACACTCTGAAACGTACGCATCCACACATCAAAATGCATCAGATTAGTTACAGAAAGATCATTCACATCAGCAGTTAAAACTTACACAAGTTCTCTCTTTTAAATGTATTTCTGTCATCATAACGACTTTGTCCCCATTCACTTTCTAGTGGTGCTGAGGGTGTCTGCGGGGCCCACAGTGGCTATGAATAAGTTTAGGTTCAGCTGACCCTCTGGGTGTATTTGACGGTCATATCTTCCCGTGCAGGTGGTCTGGGCGAAACCACCGGGAGAAGATAGGGGTTCATGTCAACTTCGACCAGGTGTTGAACATGGAGCCCTACTGCTACAGGGACCCTGCCTCCACAGCCTCCCCGTACGCCGAGCGCTTCCTCTATGAGCTGTCTGCCGTCGTGATGCATCATGGGAAGGGCTTCGGATCGGGGCACTACACTGCCTTCTGCTACAATACAGATGGAGGTAACAATCGCTGTGCGTTTCGAACCTGCCGTTGTTCTGAAAATGGCCAGATCGTCTTCCCTCGCGCTCATATATGGGAAGTACGGTGCGCCCACTGTCTTGCCACCATAGCTTGTGTCATATATCATGTGTCTCTCCCCCTCTCAGAGTTCTGGGTCCACTGCAACGACTCCAAGCTTAACATCTGCACAGTGGAGGACGTGTGCAGGGCCCAAGCCTACATCCTCTTCTACACCCAGCGAGTTTCTCAGGACAAAGGGAAGCCTCTTTAGGGGGCGTTACCCCCCTTCCCCTCCCCTCATCTGTCAGCAGGGGGCACTGACGGGCTGGACCCTATCGCCCCCTCGGATCAGCAGCTGCAGAGGAGAACGTCTAACCCCCCCTGCCCCGACACCAGCAGCGCCTGCGCAGCTTCAGGTAGCCTTGAGTGCCAGCGTGCTAGTGAACGGCCTCCTGGCCCTGATGGGGCTGCGAAACCAAAGTCAGCCCGCAGCAATGCATTCCCGATGGCTGCGATTGTCTCTCTTTCCTTCCATATTGGAATCGCACTATATAGGCAACTTCAGGGAAGGCCCATCGGTCGGCCTGAGAGTACCAGTGGATTTCTACCCCTAGGGATGAGAAGGGAATCAAAGCAAGCTTGGTGAATCGCATAGCAGGTAGGAAGTCATGGGGTAGCAGCAAGAGTATGGTATACACCGTGGACTATCATGGGATGTGACTTTTTAAAAAAAATTTTAAGCAGCTGGAGTGGAAGTCCTGTTAGCATGAGCGGTTAGCGTTAGCGAGCAGACTGCCTTCCAGGCTTCACTGCAGCTCAGGGACCTTTTCTTACTCGATTTTTAAGAGTAGCTTTTTTAAATGTTGAGAACTGGATACAAAAAATTGCGCTTTTTACCAACCAACTCCTTGTGAATTTCTTGTACATGGTGTTTATACGGTTTGTTTTAATCTGTAAACTTTTTTTTGTTATAGTGTACAGGTTTTTTAGAGAGGGGAAACAAGGGACAAGTGGGTTAGAAATATGCTTTGTCGAATTTCGGACAAATGTCACGGTTCAGATCAGGTTTAGCCTTGTTGTGCTCTGTTGTTGATATCACTCCAAATATTAGTACCTGTGTGTGCGTGGATGTAGATATTTGCCTTACGTCTCAATGCCCTGCAATAGAGAAAGGACAGAATGTTGTCATGAGCCAATCAGGTTTCATTACAACTTGAGCCATTGTGTACCGTCATTGACTGAATTTGAACCAACCAAAACTCTGCTCCTCTCAGCAAGACACTTTGATTCAGTGTAGGTAAAGTGCTCATGCAGGGGGTGGATGTTGTCATTAGCCTCACTTGCCTATCCCATTACCACAGGAAAATCTGTGTAAAGGTGAACTCTTCAATTTAGAATGTATTTGCATATACAGGAATTGGAATATTCCATAAGATTGTTGAGTTAAAACTTATAAATGCTCACCTTTTGATCTCACAGGACACTGCTGCAGTCAGTTGGGCTGGTTCTGGCAGGGTGAATGTACAGCCCTTGTCCTTAACAAGTCAGGGAACGTCCCCTCTTACCCCAAAACCACTATAGCTGTTTGACTGAACAAGAGGGATCACAGACTCCCTTATATCCCCCCAACCTCTCAAACTGGCTCTGTCATCACTCGTATTGGTAAACTGCCACCACTTATATCAGACCTGTCACCACATACAAAATCATTGCATCCTGCTTGTTTGATTTAGAGCTCTTAAGTGAAAAGCAAAAAAAGTTGAAAATACAAGGAAGTTTGTACAAAGTTTCTTTGGACTGCTGTACTTTGGCTGAAGGAACTAGCTGCCGTGCTGACGTACCTAAACTGCAAAAAAGCTATCTTGAGAAAATTGTGTTCAAGAAAAATGAGGGTCAGGGGCAAGTTCCTAAAGCAAAAAACTTGATGTTTAAGATGCAATTTCTTAGATCATTTTGTAATGAGATTTTTTTCACAGACCATACAGAAAGAAATGATAATCACCTACACCAGAATTCTGCCTCTAGGCTTAGACTGAAGTATAAACTTTTTTGCTTATTGCCATGTTGGGAGTGGATTATTTCTCCAATATACAACAGAATGGATGTAATTTGATCTTCATGATGTTTGAATAAGATTATTCCTTGATGGATTGGAATGGCTAAGTAATAGTTTAATGTTTTAATTTCATATCTCTACCTTCCTCATGTACTTAGGGGTGTCAAAAGCACAACATTTTTAAAATTCATTATGTTTATACAAAGTTTTTTTTCTGATGTACATTTATGGAAGTAATACTATGCAAATCGTTACCTCAATTTTTGGAGAAATTTACCTCAATAAAATGAGAATATTTTTTCATTTTTATAAATCAGATTTCTTATGAATTCTTTTTGTGCATCTCTGTGACTGAAACTGGTGTGTCAGTAAGGAAGTTTTTATCTTCTTGAACAAAATAAGATGTTAGGTACCATGGAATAACATAACTTCTGATGGCTCTTCACAAAAATGTTCTACATTTACCTCAATTGTATTGGAATTATACTTGCTATTTACAGGATGTTGAACATAGACTACATTAATTCTTTCACTCAAAACTAGGGAATTATTTCCACACCCCAAGGTACTAGCAACATACCTTCGCTAGCTAATATTATTTTAGCTAGTTACATACCATTGGGAATCATGCAGCTAGTAAAGTATTTTGTGTTAGCTGTTGGATAATTAGCAGCTCTGAAGCAATCACACCTGTTGGATCTATAGCTGGACACTTAGCCTGACCTAGTGATGTGGGACCACGACATCAGTTGCAATAAAGGATCAAGAGCCAACAGCAATGCCCTGATAACCCATTAATTTAGAAAAGAGATATTTTGCAAAAGACTGATCAAAGTTAATTCTACCACCTACTGATAACTAATGGAAGCAAAACATGTCAATATAGGGAAGAAAAGACATTGGTTACCACGGTTGCCAGCAGACCCCTGGATTACAATGCTGGTGCTCTCGACCATTAAAAACCATTTGGAATCAAGTAGGTTTTAAGGTTCATATTTATTTTTTACAAAAAAAAACATTTCAGGGAATTCCAAATGAACACTACATTGGGCACAGAAGTTAGCAATTTCATAGACCTTTCAGAAGTATCAAGTAAATATAAATACTGTATGAGCAGAGTGCAAGATCTGTTTTTGTCTCTTTTTGTGAATTTTTTTTTTTTTTTTTTTTTTTGCAAAGTGCCGTTCTGGTTGCATTAAAAGCCAAACTTACAGCCTCAAAACACTGGGGTTTCCTACAG
Source organism: Megalops atlanticus (assembly GCA_019176425.1). Classification (NCBI taxonomy): domain Eukaryota; kingdom Metazoa; phylum Chordata; class Actinopteri; order Elopiformes; family Megalopidae; genus Megalops; species Megalops atlanticus. The sequence goes on from CM032899.1 coordinate 16,263,494, forward strand.
TCTCTCCCCCACACATTGAAGGGGGATTTTTGCATCATTTTGAGTTTTCTAAATGCAAGAAAGCGTATTAAAAGTGACAAAACTGTTTCTGGATCATCACTTCCCGTTCCTTTAAAAAAAAAAAAAAAAAAAAGCGCCACACTCGGCAGCCGCTGTGTCTCTATCGCGGCTCTGCGGATGGGTTAAGACGTTTCAGTTTCGTTGCAGTAACGCTGCGGTTGCTGCTGCTGCTGTCTGCCAAAGCGAGAGGTGAGAATGAAGCAACTTGCTAAATTCATTTTTTTATACAGTTTTGAGTCTGTGTGTGTGTGTGTGTGTGTGTGTGTGTGTGTGTGTGTGTGTGTGTGTGTGTGTGTGTGTGAGAGCTTGTGTTAGTGCTGCTACTGTGCGGGTCTGGACTGGGTGAGCACCTGTACGTGGCCGCGTGTGTGTGTGTGTGTGTGTGTGTGTGTGTGTGTGTGTGTGTGTGTGTGTGTGTGTGTGTTAGTAGTCGTCCCCCCGGCTCACCACCTCCTTGCAGGTGGGCCGCAGCAGGATGGTGTGCTCGAACTGCGCGGTGTAGGAGCCCTTGGCGTCGCACAGCGGGGGGTAGGGGTCCACGATGCCCAGGTCACACAGATTCTTCAGCGCCATCAGGTACTTGCTCTCCCCGAGGCGGTCCAGCCAGCGCCGGCAGAAGGCCAGCGTGCCGAAGTTCTCGTTTATCACATTCAGCAGGTGTTTAGCCCTTGGAAGTCTGTCGGAGGGGCACAGGGTGAGTCTCAACTACACAGCAAAGCAAGTACCACTTCATGCTCTGTGAGTCTGCATGCCCTTAAGACCAAATGTCACACAATAGCAGTATCAGGGCATCTAGGTTACAGGCATGTTTGCCATGACTAGCATGTCTCAGATCTTGTTTTATATATTTTCTGCATGGGACCCGTTTTGACTTCGCATCCTCTTTTTTTTTTTTTTTTTTTTAACATTACATTTAGCATTACGTGAGTAATATTTATGCTACTCATGTTAAATAACCTTTTCTGTGATATGGTGTAAAGGGACCTGTGGCCAGTCTTTTGCTGGGAGCTCTACATTATGTACAATTTAAGTGAATGGTGTAATGATGATGGACCTATCATAGTCATGTTGGCTGTGCTCACAGGCCAACTGCACACACAGCATTGGGAATCTCAGGAGTTAAAATGTATGTTTAGCAGCATGGATGTTTATAGAATGTTGCTGAAAGATCTTTGTCGTCCTGCAGCACCGACCTGATCGGTACATGTCCCACATCAAAGTTCTTCATGTAATGAGAGCACTCCATGTCATCGTGGACCACGCCTTTTCCTGTGCTGCCGAACGTTTCGATGGCGTACACCTCTCCTTCCTGTACGAAGGGGCCAACACAAAGACTCAGGTACTCCAGTTCATGTACAGGTTCTTCACTGCACATTTCTACAAGGAGTTACATTCATTACAGTTCCATTTATTCATTTGGCAGATGCTTTTATCCAAAGCGACTTACAAGTGAGGTAGAGTACAACACAAGCAAAAAACCACAAGGAGTCAACAATATTAGAGGCGTTGCCTGACCAGGTTTCAATGGTTGGTCAGACAGAGAACAAGCTATAGTTTAGTTAACTATGGCAGGTTCCAGTTATGCCATCTAGTTTCAACAGTGCTTTCACAACATCCCCATTTCTGGAGATTCCGACATCTAAATTACCACAGACACAGTATCACTGATTCAGCCAAAGTGACCGGTGACAAAAGGGTACATACAAGCTAGATCTTGGACATCCAGTTTTTGCAAAAATAAGACCATTATATCCTTACTGTGTTCATGGATTTCCTTCATAAAGAAAATCTTTGGAAGAAAGCCAATTTTTCAGTCCCTATGGTTTGTTAAACCCCCCAGGGTCCCAAAAACCAGTCCCAATTTTATGGTCTCCAAGAGACCAGTGTAGAGTATAGGTATGAGTCGAGTGTTGAGTACAGGTAAGAATATGGGATCTTTACTAGCTGCTCTGGGACATGGGTTCAAACCCCAGAAGGCTGAAGTAAAAATCAAGCCGTGTGAATGTGTGAATGGTGCTGGACCAGGAAGTGAATCCAGGGAATCCTACCTCCATCCTCGTAGCCTCTCCACCTTTCACAATGGGGACAGTCTTGCCGGCATGTATTCTGTACTGCCCGATGGAGTGACCATTCAAATTTCTGATAGGCTTAACTAAAAAGATAGAGACAACAAAACTGCTTTGAAACGTTTACAGAGACAAGAATTTGCTGCTCAATTCTCCTCCAAGTATCAAATAAAAACAAAGTACATGTGTTCCCTTAATTGTAGTTGATAAAGAATACAAATGAGATCTCACAGAAGCATTCTGCTGAAGTTTAACCTGTTAAAATAAGCTGCTGTTGTACAGGAAACATTAAACTACCTGATATCAATGATTACCTCAACAATTAAATCTTCAAATTAAGCATTAGTGTGAGGATACAGTATTGAATGGAGTCTGCCATCAGCTCATTACCTTGGTACGTTTTCCCGTCTAATTCAACCTCGTATGACTCCATCACTTCCTGTATCGATTCGCCAACGTCGCAGAGGCGGACATCAATTCCAGCACACTGCCGGGAAAGCAAACATGGTTTACAATTTGCCCAGGGTTTGCTCTGGTTCTTATCTATGGTCCTCCAGTTATGCATAGTATCTAACACTAAGAATCTGTATTAATACTGCCTGTCGTCTAGCACCAAACTGTTAAAGGAAGGCCATGTGTGAATGAGTCCTAAACTTCAACCAATCAATGTCTTTGAAATATTCCACAGGTGTAACAGCGCTTAAAGTGTTCATTATGAATATGAGAATGAATGAGCGAGTAAGTCCTGACAAACCTTGATTCCAGTATTAGTGGCGTCTTTCACAGCTTCTAGCAGCTTGTCGTACTTTGGATTGAAGGTGACAGTAAAGGCACAATCAATGATTCGACCTGTAGGGAAAACCATATTACTTTGTGACAAACAAATCTGAATCCACATGGTTTTGCTATTTGGCAAAATGATTGGCAGCGATCAGATCTACTTTTACTGATCCACCCTTGAAGACCAAAATATTAACAAGCTTCAAATTCCAGTCAGAGTTGGTCAGTAAATTCCCTTGTTCCTATGCCATCTAAAATTAACCAGTTAAATCTAATTAAACATCAAAATCTAATCTTACAGTGATCGCTGTCGGATCTGCAGATTTTGGCCCAAAGATCCATTTTCAGTTGAGCCCTTGCTCTGATTTGGCTACCTCTACAGATAAAATTAATCTTGTAGTCGCTTTGTATCGTTCTAAATCCCTTTTGAAGTTCAGGGTTTGTTTCTCCAGATGAGATTCTGGGTTCACAGAGGTTCTGTTCGCTGTGTGTGCTGTGCCCGTGTGACGGGCCCGGGACCCACCGTTGATGTGGGTGCCGAAGTCGATCTTGCAGACGTCGTCGTACTGCAGCACGGTGGGGTCGCCGGCGTTGGGGGTGTAGTGGGCGGCGCAGTTGTTGAGGGAGCATCCTGTGGGGAAGGCCAGGCCCGCGTTCAGCCCGTTCTCCTTGATCAGCTTCCTGGAGCAGTCCTCCAGCTTCTCACTGCCCGACACCGCATCAGAGAGAGTTTACCCTTAATGCCGGTCGCAGAAAAGCAGAACTGAAACAGCGCAGACCCCTATAATGGAAACGGTCGAGTTCCCGGTGGTGGCGACGGCGGGGAAGGTGCTCTCACCAGATCTCAATCATGGTCATGCCAGGTTTGATCCAGCTCATGACATACTGGCGGACCTGCCGGTGGGCCTCGGCGGCCTGCCGGAAGTCGCTCCACACCTCCTCGCTGGCCTTGTCCAGGACACGCTTCTCCTCACTGGTGGTGCGCCACGCCGCACTGCGCCTGGGGGCGGAGGTGGGGGGGTACAGACCTTTTACCAACCTACTCCTCATGTGAAGCAATGTTTCAGCTTACGCCTACAGGAAGGTGCACAGATACACTGTACAGCACATCTGAATCTTTTAGGAAGACATGGCAACCCTTGTGGAACTGAGTTGCCTCAGATAAACAGGCGGTACTGAGAGGTGCAGGGGAGACCAGGTGGGTCCAGTGGCAGCCTGACACTTTAGGGTACTAATGGTTAATGACACAATATGGAGTAAGACGTCAGTGATATAAAATGAATATACTGCAATGACTGACGCATGCATATACAGCAATGTATATAGTGCCCTCAGTATGTATTAATACCCCTGATTACACAGAAACAAAAAAGGGTAGCCAATGTGTGTATGGGTAATGTTTTGTATGTTATATACTTAAAATCTGATTGCACTGCAGTGAGCCAATTCTTATTGCATTTGACGGACACATCAGTAGCCCGGACATACACGTCTATTATTTTTTCCTTTCAGACCACGAAACGAACTGAAGTTCCAAAGCCCAGGTGAGCAGCACATTTTATTGCCTTTTTTTTTTTACATGACTTTTGAAAGGCTATGGTTTCCTGTGCATCTACACACAAATACATGGACATGTTCTCACACACAGCGTGAGTGAGTGATGCGGTCTGTGGAGCACTCACCCGTCCTGTGCTGGGGGGTATTCGCACTCCTGACCCTTTGGGAAAACCCCACTCGGATAGAGATCAATTATTGGAATCGAGGGCGGGTCAGTCTGCACTTTAGCTGCACAGAAGACAGGAAGGGAGGGAGAGGGAAAGAGAAGACAGGAAATGTAAATCGGACCCAGCAACAAACATTCAAAATGCGTGGTTGTGAAGGAGTTTTGTTTTGGAAACTTTTTCACACTGAAGGAGAAAAACCTACGTCCTTTCGCCTTCCTCTTCTTCTTCTTCTTCTTTTTGCTGGCAGAATTCTCCCCTTCCTCTCCATCTGCAGACAGCACATTCCAATTACAAAGGAGGCCTTGACCTCCTCACAGAAATGAGGTGGTAGCTACTAGAAAGAAACTGCGTCTCCAATAGACAAAACCTCAGCCAGCAACAGAGGCCCACTTCTGAAGGTTCACACTGACATTACAGCTGACATTCTAAACTCTACGGTGAAGGAGGAGGCGGACGATTCACGTGGGGACATCTGTGCTATAAACTGTTGAGGGTTCAAATCCTGTGTTGTAGGCTGCTGCTACTTGACCACAAATTTAGTCACCTCCTCCTGACACCTCAGCTCACCTATGATTTCCACCTAATGCATGATATTCTCCCGGGCGGGGGGAGGGTGGGTTGGTCTTGCCTACAGTGTTATACAGGAGCAAAATGAATCTTTGCTCTGGCTCAGCTGCGTATAAAAACCTCAGGCAAGTTTCACTTGACAGATGGCTTACCGTCCTCGTCCTCCTCCTTCTCTTTCTCCTCCAGGGCTTGCTTCTCCAGCTGTTTGGTCACGTCGCCCACTCCCCCGCCGCCGATGTCCCCTTCCGTCTCATTGGCTACTGTTCAGACAATGCAGAACGCGCACACACGCGCGCACACCAGTGAAGTCATGTCATACGACCGGCACCATCCTCTCTGTGACACCTCTCTAGGGAACACGGCTCATGATTTTGACCTAAAGGGCAGTCATGAGATAGTATGTGGAAGTGGAAAGGATTCTGCTCAAGTGCACATGGATCTAAGCCACAGCGTGGCAGAGATCACCTAAAATCAGCAAATATTGTGTGTGTCCACTCAAACAACTGGAAACAGACCCGCTTCATATGCATTCACCCTGGGCCGGTTCTACTGAACAAATACTGTGCAGCCGGACGGCGATGATGCACAGAATACTGCCTTCAAAACTGGGACCTTAAAAAATGCCTTACTGACTTCAGGCAAGCTTAGTATATTTTATTCTCCACTGTCCATGTAAACCTGTCTAAGTTTAACCTGCCATTTAATGTTAAAAGATTAAACTGGTTCCCCCAACGGTTATTTAATCAAGCTAGCCAACTGTCTAACATGCAACTTACTTGTTTCTAATGGATTGTCCTACAACGTTATATGCCCCTTCCTTCACACATGACACAAGACAATCAAGCTAGCTAGCTAGGTTAGCTAGACTAACTAAAGACAAATTAACAAAGCCGACAGCTCACGTTAACTACCCATCAGCTTGCGGTTCAGCAGCTGTCGCTTGATCGCTGCCTTGGGTTGTGATGACAGGTGCACTTATTGGAAGTCTAAGCACCGCAAGTGCAAGGCGTGTTCGGCGTGGCCTGGGTCTCGCTGCAATCGCACTGTGTTACTACGAGGGCCTGGACTCTCCCGACATTCTTACCGGTGGCCGCCGCTTTGTTTTTCTTCTTCTTTCTCTTCTTCTTCTTGGCCGCGTCTTCGGAAGGGTCCGCCTCCTCTTTTTCGTCGAGATCCGCTTCCCCGTTCAAGAGTTTCTCCCTCTCGGGTTTTTCCTCCAGGTCCTGCCGCCGCACCACGTCCGCCATGATCGCAGACCCCAGTGGGAGAGGAAGCGCGGTGGCTGCTGGGAGGCTCGGGTGTCCGAGTCTTTAAAACGCGCCGTATCAGCTGAGCGGATAACGCGATACTGCGAAGGAGTGCAATAAAGTTCACGGTCAAATTACAAAACGCTGGCTATAACGTTATTGTATTGCGATAGCATTTATGACATCCGCCAGCTAAGGACTGGCAGGGCACCCCCCCATAAATATACAACACCGAACAGATAGGCAAACATTTTGTGATTTCTTACCTAAATAACATCAAAGTACATATGTCATTCATGGAATTATGGGTTCATTATGACCCATTGCATTTGTCTGACCCATTGCAAACATTTACTTCTGGACGATCTAACCTCATTTTACACATCCTACGTTTCATACAGCCACACAACTAATGCCCAAACTTGGACCATTTTCATGTTCCTTATCTTCCTCTTCTACTTTTTTGCAGTATAACATCATCACAAATACTGCAGTTGCCCTTTTATGCTTCTCACCCCTTTTATGGTTTCTTCTCATTCTCAGTCATTTGACACATTTGTTCATTATTGCAACTGTAAATCACTTTCTGCCCTATTCTAACAGTCAGTACAAACACCCTACAAGTGCTGCAATTACTGACTTCAGCATGTGACCTATTTTTATAGGAAGAAAGAACAATGAAAAAAAAACCTTACTCAAGCAAAGGACTGTAAAGGAAGAGCAGGTCAATATCACACTGGTGTTAAACACTGGTAGAAAATCCAGGTCATGACTGATAGTTTGTCTGCTGTGTTGTGGGTTTGCATCCTGGAAATGCCCCCTATTTTTTCCAGTTGAATTGTTTTGGCTTCTTCAGTTATACCAAATGCTAATTACAAAAGAAAGCAAGGGAATGACCCCCAAAGTGCATTTTTGTACCACTAAATGATTTGCCAGTTTGATATAATATGATCCTATTTGGGAATGACTACAGCTATTTTTTGTTTGCTTACTTTTGTGTATATATGCATTTGTGAGAAAGCAGAAACATGTGTATGTTGGGGAGTCACATGACTACTATTCAACTGCACTTCAGGTTTTTTGACTGACTTCCTCTGGATATTTTAAGCGGTATGGTAGGACACCTGCTTATAGTGCAACTGGTCTCAATTCATACACCTTCACCCCATCTTCCAGAGGCCGACCAGAACTGATACTTCTGCATCTGGCACTGGGAGATCTAGAAAAAGTGGCTTGGGTTTTCCATGTTTTGTATTAATTATAGCAGAGAGGGGGTTTAAAGAGCCACAGGAGACAAAGGAGGTTAGATGTTGTGCAAACAATATGAGATCCAGAGAATAGTTTGCATCCAGATGTGGGACCACACAGAATGTTATAGAATGAATCTGAAGTTCAGAAATCCCGTTGCTATGCAAACAGTGGTGGTCATGTGACTTGGAAATATGCAAATGTTTTACCTTCCCTGTTGAATAGAGCAGTGTTTCTCAACCCTGCTCCTGGCGGCACCCTGTCCTGCATAGCTTCTATCTATCCTTGCTGCTAGATTAAATCAGGTGTCCTCAGCTAATAAAATGTGCTACTGATGAGTTCAGTCAGGTAGGTAGAGCAAGGATAGACAGAAGATATGCAGGACAGGGTGCCGTGAAGAGCAGGGTTGAGAAACACTGGAATAGAGGACTTGACAAGTGCCACTCATCCGGAAAGACCTGATGTCACTAAATTGGAGAACCCCCCTGAATGAACCATACCATTGGGTTTTGAAATTATCATTGTATAGCAGTAGGTTTTGTGTAATAATGGGTTTTGAAATTATCATTGTATCATTGAACTGACATGACAGAAGCTTTACATGTAGCCTAAGTACAAATATGATGAGAAAAATGTATTTGTATTAAATATCAGAGGCAAAATTAATCAAGCCCGAAGTATAAGAGGCTTGCTCATCAGGTCCAGTTGCACAGCAAGCTTTTCTTTCTCACCATGTAAATTTTGAGTGGTGATTCTTGTCTCTGTCCGTACGAAGTCGCCGGCTATGAGGCAAAATAAAATAGACATGCGCTCGATTTTGGAAAGGTTTTGCACATTTAAAAGGTGGAGGTCGACAGCGTGAGAGAATGTCTTTACAATGGGAGTATATAGACAATGATACTTCTATCAATCGTATTGATCGCTGAAATTATGAGATCGGGTATGGATGCTCAGCCAGGACTACAAACTTGACATGACAGTTTAACTCTTGTGATTGGCGGAGGCTGGACGCTGACTCCTCCCTTAGTGCAAGTTGGAACCGCTTGACGTGGAATTGGACCGTTTCAACGCCAAACTCCGCCGTTCACCGTTTTCCTTGCAATCTGCAAAGAAGAGGAAAAAAAAAAACTTGAGTTGACAAAATGAATGAAGAATACGATGTTATTGTTTTGGGGACCGGACTTACGGTGAGAAAACAGCATCAAGCAAGCTACCGGGGTTGGGCTGCATATTATAAAAACGGAACAATCTCAGACTCTGTTGTCAGTGTCAGTTCGATTGTCCACTCCAACTGGCTAGCAAACTAACCAAGCTGACAGCAAAAATGATGTATTTTGTAATTGTATGTGCGTAATAACGCTGTCTTGACATTCTCTCTATCTAAAAGTAAACGAGCATTTTAAGTGGTACAGCTAGTGTAGCTGGCTATTGAGGCCTGAGCAGAACACGATATCTAGTACTAACGTTAGTCTAGCAAACTAACTAACGTTAATTGGGTTGCTAGGAAGCTGATCGGCCTTTTGTCCAGGTGTCTTGAAACACAGGATGTGTGTGATCGGTCGAAATCAGTGGCTAGCTATCATGTGAGAAAACTTGCTTTAGTTCTATCGTGATGCATGCAATATGTCTTTGGTTAGTGTCTATAAGATATAGCCAAGCATTGTATTTTTCGTTGACCTAGACTCGATCGACGAACTGCATTCCTAGCTAATGACTCGGAAGGTACAACAAAATTAGCAAGCTAGCTGGACACAGTTGAATGGGCTGGCAACACGACAGTTCCTTAAGGTTCATTTATTAACCTTTGCTAACGATATTAATTCAAGATGTCACCTTGCATCTAGTGTAGCTAAGGTAGCTGTTTTGTCAAACGATTGTATTTATAAGTGATCAATGTCATAGCGTGTAGCAAATGACAAGTAAAATGAACTGTTTGGTGGTTGTTGTTTCAGTGCTCTGATAGCTAGTTTGGGTGGAGACCCTAAGTTTCCTCTTCTTGTCAGCATTGCGTGTGCTGGAACTCAACGTCAAGTAATAGCCGGTAAACAGATCTATATTTCTTTTTTGCGAATTATAAGAAACAAATCGTCTACTAGGAATGTTGTCGGTAGACAACGAAATGAAACATTGCACGGTTCGAATGAACGATATCAGTGCAGTTTACTCGCTATTTTTTATTCTTCCTGTCTTAGAAAAAAGAAGTCGAGTGCGTGATTCACAATGCACGATAGACCATTCAAAGCCTAGTTCGTTGACTTAAGTATCGCTAAGTTTGTACGTGTGACCAATCAGAAACTGGTGCGCAGCATCACCATGGTTGTACAAGCACTGGCTTTTATTATCACTGTGTTGTCCTAAAATGTCAACCACAAAGAGTGTGTACTTCTGCCCATTATATTTGATAGGACTCCTGGAATATTTTAATTTGGTTATTACTTTCCTCGTAAAATCTTGCGATTTCCCGGTGTTAGCCTGTGGTTTACATTGATCTTTGGTCCCAAGACGCCATATTGTCGTGGCCGCAGTTACGGCGACAGAGCTAAAGTCGCGGCTGCTGTAGATACGTCATTTGGCAAAGCCAAAGTTTGCAGATATCCCTTGTAATTAATCCCCAGGTTGCCCCTGCGAACTCCATATCCACTTCCCTGTCTGAAGTTTTCTGACAGCTTGCGATATGACTCAGCCAATCCTTGTGGATTTTAGAGATGACGTTTGGGAGTGAACCGGGAAGACAATGCAATGTATTGACCGTTTTGTTATTGCAAGCTCTTTTGCGTTCTAAAAGTGTTGGACACGCCTTCAAAGGACCATTTTAAATGCATCTGATCATCCCACCTCTCTAGTTAAAGTATATGTTCTGGTTTTACTGTTTGTGTACTCCACAGAAGTTTATTCCTGTTGCACTATTCAAATAAACCTGATCTTCACACTTTTCATAAATGGTCTGTTGGGCAGATCTGAGATTGTCTGTGTTTATGTGTGATTAAGAATGCAAATGTGGATGGCAAAAATCTGACTAGTTTCACTGTTCATTGCAAAACCACTGTAGAGTGATTTGCAGAAATACCTTTTTACAGTCTCAGGATATAGGATCAATATCATAACTATTTATCCCCCAAGTCATTATTGTTTGGCTTTGAAATAACTTGGAAGGTGTTTTTTTTCCTTTCTTTTTACCCATACTAATTGGATCGTTCTGACAGGGCTGATGGTGTCCAGTGGTACTTGGTGTCCACCCAAACACTTTCCCTGAGTTTGATGCTGGGTGTTGTTTAAGTACAGATGCAGTGTATGCCTTTGTAAATGCTTATGTCATCTTGACTAATTCCATCTTAAGGCTGACGTCGAGTGAGGTCACACTGAGTACACTGAGGCCAAGTCTTTCCTGGCACAGCAGTGAGTTGTTCCTGAGGCGTGGGGGTATTGAACTTGCTGTTTGCTGTTTTGCATTTGTTGGTTTTCAGTCAGTGAGTCGTGTAATCGAGCCATGTCACATTGTCCGACTGTATACTGGATAGCATGCTTCATGATTAGCAAACAGTATACAAAGTATGTCACCAACAAAGGTTAGTTATTTATGAATTGCACCCATTAGCCAATTTGTCGTTGTCTGGAAAGTGAATCTTTTCTCACCGGGAAAAGCCTGCACTACTGTCGCTATATAAAGGGCGCAAAGTTACAGTTAAGAATGTGAACTTGTCTTCCCCGAAAGTGGAGTTTATGTGTGTTACTGTCACTGACCCCTCCTTACTTACTGTAGTCAACCACTTTATGACCTCAAGTAATGGTTATGTCTTCTGGGTGCAGTCTGTATCAACCTAATGATGTCACCATTACCTTCTGCTGTTGTAACCTGGATGGTGACCACATGACATGTTTATACTTCTTGCACTCTGGTGCATTTCTCAAAACACCGGTGGCAGTTATGAGGCTGTTTGATGTTAAACTAAATTGAACAATAAAGCTTACACTTTGTTCTCAGCCTTCAGCACAAATAAACATTAACTAGGAAAATTGTGAAGAATACAGAATTATAGTTTGTACTACCACCACAACTGATTTAATTTTGGATTTGTTATGGTGTTGTGTTCTACTAAATAATCCATAACTCCCTTTCTTTCATTACTGTTTTGGGACCACATTGGGTTTTACATTTTGCTGTCATGTTTTGTTGAATCTGTGGTAACAGTCTGGTAACATTCACATTTAAACTGTTATAAAAGAGTCAGGAGGGATTGCTTTATTCAAGTTGTTATTGGTCCTCCACAGCCTTAGCAAAAATATAGGTCTTTTTGAGGACACACATTCTCAGTGTCCTACTACTGCATGTCCCACTAATTACTAAAACATAACCAGTACCTTTGGGATCATTTTTTGAAGTTATAAAGTGACAGGTGGAGATAAGCAGAAGAGTGGCAGACTAATAAATATGATGAGTGCACCAATGGTACTAGTGCAGTGACTCCAGTAGTCACGAGGAGAGTGCTTAGCAAGGGAGCTTCACTCAGGGCTGTCCAGCACATATACTTTGTGCAGTTGGGCCATCTTGCTGTGACACTGTAGCTCTGAATCTGGGGATACACACACCTGATGGTCAGTCAAGATGTGCCGATGGTGTAGTCGATCAGGGTCTGCTGACGGTCTCTGATAAATGCGCTCACTGTTAGCTGAGGCTGATTGAATGGGGAATGATAGCTATCAGCGGCGGGTGACAACAGACAAGGTGTGGGACACACCCCAGTGAGTACAGGCAGTGGGCAGCCACCATCGGTTTTGGCCCATCATCAGGTGTGTATATCCCCAGCTTTAAGCATCATCAGCCGGCACTTGGACGTAGATGTCAGTTTGGTCTTCAAAACATGATCTGTTGTGTGCATTTTGGCCGTACGTCTCAATGCTTCATGCATTCTAGTTCTTATTTTCCATGAGACTGTCAAGAAATTATAGATCCCTGAGCTCAAAGTAGGAATACAGTCCATTTTTGAAAAGTCAGTCGTTTTTTCTTTCAGGTGAATGTATCCTAATTAAAACAGGTTTTAGTCATGAGGCCATCATAGCATAGTCAGCTGTTTAGAATTATAGGTAAGCATTAATTATTCAGATTGCACATTTATTTATTGCTCAGATCTGAGTAAAGTGCTCAAGTCAAGGGCAAGTGATTCAGTCATAAATACTTAACCTTGTTAAAGTTGGTGGTTGAGAAGTTGTACTTTTTAGATGGTCAGAACAGCATGTTCTGTTGATGTCATAAAAAAGGAAATGGAACCTTTTTCTCGGTTCCCCCGTCTCTCCATCTTGAGTTCAGGTTGAAAGGGTCTTTGTAATGACAGGAAGCTGGTCTTTTTTGTTTGAGTGGTGAGGTCATTGTGACACAGAGGAGTGTTTTTGTAACGGGGGAGAAACAATTCATGCTGTTTGAACTGAACTGTTAGGGTGGGGCATGCCCTTTCTGTATTTTGCTTCCTTGTGAATGTCTTTTGAATAATGTGAAATTATATACTCACCAGAGTGTCAGATGAAAATGTAGGACATTGTTAGTCAGTCCCAGGTAGATCCAGTGCATTTTCCCATTGATAATTTCACCTTGATTGAAGCCCAGAAAACAGCTAAAGACTTTATCATTATTTAAATAATTGAGGATTTGATCACAGCGCTTTGCCTGAATGAGGTTTTCTTTGTATTATTTTGGCCCATCTTTACCTGTGGGTTAAAAAGATGTTACATATTTGAGACAACAATGAGAAGTGTGTAATTGATACCAGAAGTTTTGCAGCCAGCCGTTTTAGGATAAAGTCACATGGCCTGATGGATTTGATCCATCCCTGATGTTTCTGTGCATAGGTACCACAATAACCTTACTGAAGCATTGCAGCCTCAGAGTTTTACTCAAGTGTGACCTGCAGGGCTTGTGGCATTTCAATCTCAGCTAACAGCACAGCCAAGTACCGTTATCAGTTGTATAACATAGCGAGAGTTCATCAGTGCAAAACAAAAAAAAAATCATGTAGGAATGGGTAAAGGAGGATACTATGAAGCATCAGTACACAAACAATGTCAAGAAGTATTTCTTGCTGAGAGACGGAAACAATATCTGCCTGTTAGACTGCATACCAATGGGTGCAACTTATTTTGCACCACTTGCAGTATATTTGCACCATACACAAGAGATAAACTAGTAATAGACTGGGGTTTAGCATCACAAAAACACAAGATTATTAAATATGAGATTTGGTGCTTGTGAGGGGGATCCTCTGTCAAAAATGCAGGCAAAATAAAGGATTTTTCTAAATTGGATTTAAATTCATTCCATGATATGAGTGAAGAATCATCCACCTGTTTTTTCTGTGTACATTGATTTTGTTATGCCATAGATTAGACATTCTGCACCAATTTCAGTTATTTTGTAAATTAATCACTTTTACCAGTTTGAATCGAATGCAAAATATTTCTCTGGTAATTTTGTGCATAAACATAAATTAGACTATGGTGTGATTGATGTAAATATGATCTCTCTTTTATACCAGCACCTTAAGATTATGCACTTTGCTTTTTCCAAGCAGAGTGTGAATGTTTGATGTGTGAGTTTGAGTTCCGTTTCTGTCAGTAATGTAAACCAAACTGTGGTCGGGGCTGGCTGAACACTCCTCACAGTGGCAGAATAGGGAGTGCACTTCCATTTGTGTTGTAAAGAATCACAGACATGCTCTGGGGGAACTGGCAAGATCTTAGAAACAAAATGGCTGCAAATGGCCATGTTTAAATCCCTAACAATCCAAAGGGAGATGGCCATTCTTTGAAATCCATTTATGTTTGAGTTGGAAGTCAAATTCCAGGAGACAGTCTAAGTCCCAAGCGCTTGCGAATTTGTCCCACGTCTTGGCTGTTGTGACTTTTGGCCATCTCCATCCCTGCCAATCTGCTGTCAAATTTAGAGGGATAATCTGGATTACAAGACCCATATTGCCACATCAGGCTGTTGGCTAACAAGAGCGGCCCAGCCAATAAGATTTCTCCTTGGTAATTCACATATTGGCAGGTAGGGCACCTGTGTCTGAGTTTGGGACAGTCAGACAGCAGCCTGAAGGCTTTATATTTACAGTGAGTGTTCAGCATTATCCCTAAATGTTTCCCAACAATGTCCATCACAATGGATCTATTAATGGTGTCAAGGGATGATTGGCATCAGTACTCCGTTGTTGCTAAGCTATGCAAGGGGAATCTGCTTACCAGATCCAGCTAAATTCTCTTAAATCATGTTATCAGTTTTTTTTTTAGTGCAGCAGGGACTGAGGAGGGTTGCAAAGGCAGTGTCCCATTTAGGATTTGAACCCAAGTCTCTCTCTCACATCTCCCTTCAAAGACTTTAAACAATTGTATGTATAAGTGTCCTTTAGAAGTATGATGGTCATTGTGTTTGTTGTTAGTTATGCTTTTTTAATGGATTTCATTTTGTATTCTTTAGTTCTCTCTGTACATGTGGAATAAAGCCTTAGTTGCACTTAGAGGCACTATAACAGGAAACATTTGTGATTGAAATTGCTAACTGAATGGAGTTAGCATTCAAAGTAAAAAATGACCTTGATACAATAACAGTAAAAGACGTTTACTGAATCAGAGCTGTTTCAAAAAATTATGCCCAAGTGCTGACAGAGACAGTGTGGGGGGAAAAAATGTTCTCTGGTGTGCTGTTGCAGTGTGGGGAAGGCATAGAATAATGGCACAGAAAATACACACACTGAGGTGCATGCTGGGATTGAGGTTCCTCTCGTCCCCCGCAGGAATGTATCCTGTCCGGAATCATGTCTGTGAAGGGGAAGAAGGTGCTGCACATGGACCGGAACTCCTACTACGGGGCAGAGAGCGCCTCCATCACTCCGCTGGAGGATGTAAGGCCCACACCTTTTCACCCCGCTGACCGCTGCACGTGCCTCTGCGAGACCAGATTCAGTTAGGTTATGTTGACAGCCAATTAGAAACAGAAGAATGTGACCGAAGCCAAAAAACACACAGGCGTGGTCCTAATGCGGTCATAAGACATGCCCACCCTGAGTGTTTCTTAAGGTGCAAAGTAGTATCACACATTTTACTTATTTCCCTGTGTTCATGGTAAATGCTGCCCCCCCAACCCCAAACTCCCTGATGTCCTAAATCCTAAACCAGTCACTCACAGCCTCTGGAGGGGTTTTTAGGAAGCTGAAACAAAATGTGTTTGTTCATTCAGCTGATGGCTCTTCGTATGTGTGCCATAGCTGTACAAGCGGTTCAATCTGCCCGGCAGCCCCCCGGAGTCCATGGGAAGGGGAAGAGACTGGAATGTGGACCTAATCCCCAAATTCCTGATGGCCAATGGTAAGAACTGCCAGCAGAATCCGAGCGCAGCGTCGGGGCTGGAATGTGACACTGCAAAGCGGGGATTGGCAGCAGGCCAGGCGCTATGGGGTTGCTTAGGGGTGCACTGCACCCCCAGACAAACCTCAGTGCACCCCCAGTTGTCTCCTTATACCCCGATGTCTACATAGTATTTATGACTTTTTGTGGCCCCCCCGTGGATTGCAGTTGCACCCTTCTGTATTTTCTCCTGAGGCCAAGCCTAATTGGCAGTTTGGAGCAAGACTGTGCGGCCCTTATTTTGGAGTTCTCTCATTGCTCTGCATTGTGGGTAGAATTTTTTAATGTTAAGCATTTTTTTGTCCAGTTGGTGAGTCATGTGACCTGAGTTGGAAAAGGTTTGATTGCATTTATGTGTCAGACTGCTGTTGCATATTTTGTCAGAATAGTCACAATATTAGCATGCTATTGGGAAAATGTAGTTATTTTTAGTTTTAATGTGACATTTAATATGCTTGTTATAATGTATTCCTCTTTCAGCTTCAATTCCAGCTTCAAGCTGATCAATAATAAAGCACTGAGTTGCAACACCCAGTGTTGTGGATCTGTGTATCTATGTTATAGTTCGCACTGTGTAAAGTAATGAGGCAGAGAATGATGATTCCTCTCCTGTCCAGGCCAGCTGGTCCGGATGCTGCTGATCACACAGGTGACGCGTTACCTGGACTTCAAGGTCATCGAGGGCAGCTTTGTCTACAAGAAGGGCAGCATCTACAAAGTGCCGTCCACAGAAACAGAGGCCCTGGCATCCAGTGAGTGAGACCCCCAGTGAAGGAAAAGCCAAAAGGGCTGAATTTTGGCCCTGACAATTCATGCCGTAACATCTTAAGACACTTCCACTCACCAAGGGGAAAAAAACGACAGAAAACAGGCGCCTGCTGTTTGTGATGGTCGTGCTGTGGATCAAATGCAGTGTATAAATACCCTCACTGGGATAAATGAACACTTCAAAGACCTTTCGCATTGGTATATGTTAATACTATCTGTGTAGGACTGAGATGGGGTGAGTCATACCCACTAATCAGTGCTTTAGTTTTAGGGAGTTATGCACTGAACAGCAGGTCTGTGTATGATAGGCTGGCCTATTGTTTGGGGAATATGATGAGAAATGGCAAATTTACAAGGGGTGATTTGTGTACAAGTATGGGTAGTCTGCCAGACATTTGTTTATCAGGTTGAGAGATTTACCTGTTTTCTCTGTTTGTATCTTTGTTACACTAATTTATGTGGACGTGTATTTCAAACAAGATGAAAGGTATTGGTGTATGGCTTGGTGAATAAATGTTGCTTAATCCAGGTAGCCAGCTACTGAATTTTTTCATTACCAAGAATCCAGCCATCTAGCTTGCCTTTTCAAGTATACCTGTATCTGCTGTATGCTAAGTGATCACACAGCTGTACTGAGTCGTGATGGTGAGTTCTATGTGCATTCCAGATTTGCCTCCTTTTAACACATCTACCTACTTAATGCAGAGTAGAATGCAGCCAAGGAAGGACACAGGCAGCAGGCAGCATTTGGTCACTTGGGACACAGGCATAATATCTGTGATCTGTGATAAAAATGATCTGTGATCATGCTGAATCTTGGGGCACTTAATGATAACGTCACAAACAGCAGTATGTTTTATCCTTCCAGATCTGATGGGGCTCTTCGAGAAGCGACGCTTCAGAAAGTTCTTGGTGTTCGTCGCCAACTTTGACGAGAACGACCCCACGACCATGGAGGGCGTTGACCCAAAAGTGACGACAATGCGTGACGTTTACAAGAAGTTCGACCTTGGCCAGGACGTCATCGACTTCACCGGCCACGCCCTTGCTCTCTACAGGACAGACGAGTGAGTGACCATCATTTTCACTGCTCAGCGTGATTGGTCCCTCCTGTTTACAGCATTATTGTTTGGCTGTAGAGCTTTCTTTACCCCAGATTACAGAGGTGCATCAGCATCAGGACTAGGTTCAATTCCCAGGTGTGTCTCTGCTGTTCCTTTGTGTAAGTCACCCTGGAAAAAAAGTCTAGATCTATAACTGGGTTCCAGACAGAGAAAGCTCTTGAAATGTAAGGATGTTTAAGAAACCATTGTTATATTGAAAGCATCACTGTCTGCTAAGAAACCATGGGTGTTTTGTGTTTGTCCCACAGATACCTGGATCAGCCATGCCTGGACACCATAAACAGAATCAAGCTGTACAGCGAATCTCTGGCCCGATATGGAAAGAGCCCTTACCTCTACCCTCTTTATGGCCTGGGGGAGCTGCCACAAGGCTTCGCCAGGTAAGAGACTCACCTGTCCACCTATTCACCTGTCCCTTGCCTCCACCCAGGGTGCGAACAGGTGTAGCTGCCACAGGGCTTTGCCAGGTAAGAGATGAGAGATCACCTCCGTGCTTCTCACCTGTCTTTCTGAACCCCACATTCTTTCCACTGTAGAGATGGAGCCAGGCTAGCATAACCTTGAGCAAGTGGGCTGACAATGACAAATCAATCAGAACTTGAATTAAGGAACCCAGCTGGGTTGTAGCTCTACAATTTTAAGGTATACAATCAGCCAGGCTGATTGTAGCTCTCCAGTGTAACTGGGGTAAAATGGGCTAGACTAGTTCCAAGTCTACAGGGGAAAATGGATATGCTCTCAATATCTGACTCTTTCTTTCTCTTTTTCTTGCTTTCTTTCTCAGATTGAGTGCCATATATGGAGGGACTTACATGCTGAATAAGCCCATCGAGGAGATTGTCATGGAGAACGGGAAGGTGGTGGGAGTGAAGTCTGAGGGTGAGGTAAGATTTCCACTGAGGCTTTCACATATCTTCTGCTTCACTAAACCCTTTCCATTACCCTAAACCCTGCCTCAGAGCTACACCCTCTCCTTATAACACCTTATGCTGAGGTGAGGGTTGTGTCTGGGTTTTTGTTCAATTTTAGCTGTTACCAAAAATGGCAAAAAAATTACATGAAGTGGATACAAGCCACAAGAATGTCTGAATCAGTATAGAATGATATATTTTTGAATCAGAGCTGAAGCTACCAACCAGTGGAGTAATGAATAGCGCACAACTGACATGCAGCTGAGTTCCTGTTCCCCTCCAAGTCGTGGAGCCCAAAACACCAACAAAGTCTTTCTGCACTTCAGCCATGCAGTCATATGTATTTTGCTGCCACACCACGTAATGATGTAGGCAGCGCATGCCAACTCAAACAAGCCGAAGATAAAGTGCGAGTGTGAGGTGTATGTACTCCTATTCATAACACAGTGGAGTGAAACTGTGAACATGCTGTAAACTGAACAGCGTTAGGATGAACCAGTGTCATCAGCTAAAGGTTTGGCCTGAATTGGAGGGGTGTACCCTTACCTGTGTCTGTATGTCTCAGCCTCTAATTGTTTGCCCTGCCCCATGCCAAATCCTTCTTTTCCCCTCAGATTGCGCGCTGTAAACAGCTGATCTGTGACCCCAGCTACGTGATGGACCGTGTCACCAAGACGGGTCAGGTGATCAGGGTCATCTGCATCATGAACCACCCAATCAAGAACACCAGCGACGCCAACTCCTGCCAGATCATCATCCCCCAGAACCAGGTCAACAGGAAGCACGGTCAGTCTGGCAGGAAGTAACATCACACAGAGGGGGAGGGGAGGTTATTTTACTGGCAGTCTGCATGTGTCAAACTTATTTATTGAGAATGATTGGCCGTCAGCCAGGAATAAATTTAAAGATTCGGTCTTAGGTGAGGCCTTTGGTCAGCATGGAGTTTCGTGAAATAGTACCTGTCAATTACCTTTCAGTGGAAACCTGTCTGCTGAAATGGAGGAAGAGGGGAACAAACCCAGACCAGTTCTTGACTTGTTTTCACGCTCATCGTATGGAGAATTGTGTGTACTCTGCTGTGAGCTGAAGCACAGCATTAGGACCTCCTCTCTGTGATGCGATTGTAGACATCTACGTGTGCATGATCTCCTACGCGCACAACGTGGCAGCCCAGGGCAAGTACATAGCCATCGCCAGCACCACGGTGGAGACCAACGACCCGGAGAAGGAGATTAAACCCGCCCTGGACCTGCTGGAGCCTGTGGAACAGAAGTATGAGCCCTGCCTCCTCCTTAGTGCCTGTGTGTGTGTGTGTGTGTGTGTGTGTGTGTGTGTGTGTGTGTGTGTGTGTGTGTGTGTGTGTGTGTGTGTGTGTGTGTGTGCGGGTATATGTGTACATGTGTGTTCATTTGGGTGTTCCTCTGTTTCAGGTTTGTGAGCATCAGTGATCAGTACGGGCCTGTTGACCTGGGTGCTGAAAGCCAGGTTGGTAATAGATTTGCTTGTGTGTGTGTGTTCAGTCTGTTTGGGACAAAGGTTGTAGGAAGCATCATTTACAGTTGACTAAGGCTCTGTCCTACCCTGACATTGATGCAGTGCAGATTACAGGGACTGGTACAGCCTAGATGACTCCTGCCTTCCCTTCAGTTGAGACTAGCATTATATTACATTGCATCTACCAGTAGGGTAAATGCACAATGCAAACCATTGCTTATTATAATGCTTATTAAACACCTGTATCAGGTGTCTAATAATGCTTATTAGACACCTGTATCAGGATTATTTGCAGGTATTGTGAGTTATGTTCTGAAGATGGCCGCACCAGCTTGATTCTCTGTGAGCACTGTGTAAAATCACAGAAACAAAGTCTGTCTTCTCCCTCCCTCGGAGGGACCATCCTCTAGTTAAGGGAATGTCCTAATCGTTTGCCAACATTTGTGCTTGTGCACCCACTCCACAGACCAAGAAACAAAATCTCTGTTGGTACAATACTTTAACTTGAATGGATACACTTACGTTCTGTTGTGCTGGAAATCACTCTGGATACGAGCGCCTGCTAAATGCATGTAATGTAATGTAGTGTAATATAACATGACATGCTGGCAGTGTTTTAGCTCAGCCGTGTCCTCTGCTGGTATGTCGTTGCCTGCTTGTGCCATCTTGATGATGAAGAGCGTGCACGGTTGTCATATTTTGGCCAGATCTTCATCTCCCGCTCATACGACGCGACCACTCATTTCGAGACCACCTGCGACGACATCAAAGACATCTACAAGAGGATGACGGGCGCAGACTTTGACTTTGCGGAAATGGAGCGCAAGAAGAACGACATCTTCGGCGATGCCGGTGACCAGTAAAAGCATTTAGACGGCCCCAGAGTTTCCCCATACGTATGAATGACTCTAATCATCTAATAACTGTAACTGACTGATGATCCAGGTGTATATTCGGCCCATAATGGACATGAACAGACAATGTAACTTTGTATTTTAGGGGTGAGGAAGGGGGAGGGATAGTGGTTTATACCCTAATTTTGAGCATTGCACTGACTGTTGGTAAATGCCTGTTATTTGGCCTGACACTCGTCCAGGTCGTTCGTGACAAAAACGGGCGTTTTGTCCAAAGATGCCAAACAAATTGGTTTTATTCCAGTGGTTAATATGGGGAATATTCAGCACTGTTAAATAATATATATTTTTTACCTTTAGTAAGTCTTATGTAAGCGACCCACATCTTCATGACATTGTTGAGGGAGGAAGGAAACGGTAGTAGTAGCATTAGTGTGGTTTCATGGTCCACCCTTTTCTTTCATGAAAACATGCTTTTTTCTTGGTGATTTTTATTTCATTCCTGAGTTTGAGGAATAGCAGTGGCCGTTGATTGAGACGGGCTCAATACTTGACCTCACTATTGGTGCCTCTGTCAACCTGTGGCTGGGGAAACCCAGGGAAAGTGATTGATTGGCCCAGCACGTGCTTTGCGGACATTCCAGACGAGGGTGACTGATAAATTGAGTTTTAGGTTTTCGAAGGGCTGGTACCTCCAGCCGAGGTACACTGATACGCTTTAAGCAGCATGACAGTGAGGATGAAGAGCACATTGGGTTACCCTTTAACTGAACTGCAGTATGTTAAGGGTGCTACATACTGACCTATTCACCCAGTGTAGCAGCATGTGGAGCTCCTCAGCTAAACCCTGAGTGGCTGTACCAGAATGATCAGTTTTAAACCATTGCATCTAAGTAAGTAAACCAAATGGATCAAAGTGGGCAACGCAGGGTTAAACTGAGCGTACTCTGTGACTTTAGGACCAAGCGGCTTTAGTGGTCTGGGGTTTATCCAGACAAACTGCTACATTTTGATTTCTGTACTGAAAAGTAAAAGCAGACTTTGTGAAAGCCTACCTGTGTTGTTATTGTTAAGAAATTTTGTGTGTGTGTGTGTGTGCGTGCGTGTTTGATGTCCAATTCAACGTGATGTGTGGTGCTCATTCTCCTGAATTTGGGGTATGGGGAAGTCAACCCTGTTCTCTGAGACACAAACCTAACCTGTTTCCCTATGTCCTTGAGCAGTTAAATAATTACAACTTTGCACATGTGGTCACCTGACTTTTAGCCTAATCCAACTACCAGATGAAGGGTTTGGTTGGATTAAAAACCAGGAGCATGTCTTGCTCATCTGTCATAGATGTCAGCCCTACTTATATTTCACTTCTTCTGAAAATCTTGCCACATTGGTGTGACCCCTGTTAGTTTCCGATGGAGGCAATTCTGACTTTTTTTGTTATTCCCATTACAGTGACAAACATTGCAGGCAGCGAAGGATGCTGTTTATACCCAGATCTGATGTGCGGCTTGATGGGTAAAACACTGCTGCTTCTGCGCCTATTGATTATATTTTGTGAAAAAGACTGTGTCGCCATCTTGGGAGTAAGTACACAAAAAAGAGTGTGGCGGTAATATTTTACACTGGATAAAGACTTACCTCCACTTCCTTCAAGTGAGCTTTGGGGAAAACTACACTGGGTCAGTTTGCTGTGGGAATGTCTAAGGCATTGCTGAACTACAGCTGCGAAGGCCCAAGCTGAGTCACAAAATTCACACTGGCATCAGTACTGACAGTAATTGGCAGTTACAACACAAAAACAATTTGTAAAAACACAAATATTTAAATGATGGCAAGAACATTTTACAGGAACAAATCCAACAGAAAAACGGATTCTGAGAAGTCATCACCTTTTAAAGGCTGAAATTTCTGACATAACAAGGTTATCCAAATGAAGAGGTCCTGTCCAATCGGGCACAATCTTCTCATTGTCGTGCTCCAAGATTGCTTCTATCCAATCGGGTGGATCTGTTCCCTTGTCATGATCTGTGATTGGTCAGTTCCAATCAGAACTATTCAGTACTGTCAAGTTCGTATTGGTATATTTTTAGCTGTACTACAGTCTAGCAGCTATATTTACAACAACATACAAAAGAACCTTAAGAATAGGAAAAATAAATATGTGTAAATATAGTACATTGTACTAAAATGTGAGCTAGTTCTTACAAAGTACTGTACATATGAGTAACAATATGCCTGGGAAACTGAGGCATATCTCTCATTAAAGTAAAGAACAGGTTTTCAGCATTATTTCAACTCAAAATTTCAATCTTTTGAAAAGGCTTTCTGATTCCTGTAGATCTGATCTTAAGACACAGCAGGGATCTCTAAATTAGTATTGTTAAACAGGCTAAACACTGGAACCCTCTCCAAAATTCAGTGGGTATTCCACTTATTGACACCCCTTTTCTGTCTCTAAATTAAGCACAGCAATTGCCTCAGCAATTCAGGGGTTAAAATGGGTTGAACTAACAGTCCTAGGAGACCATTAGTGATTAAAAGGCACTAAAATGTGAGGAATATGAAAGGCAATGGCTTAAAAGTAGCCATGTAAGCTGTCAATACAAGAATGTTGTTCACAAAATTGTGCAGGTGTCACTCTTCGAAATCCGTAAAAAGGTATTGATGTTCATTGCAAAAATCCCACATTTTCCAAAAGAATCTTCCGGTGTGTCTGGAAATAAACGCAGAATTACAGATTTAATAAAATAGCAAGGGACATTTCATAAATTCACACTCGAACATACACATACACACACATAAACCATACAAACGACTGAATCTGAGCAACTCTGCATGGTACATTTGAAATTCTTATCAGGGGAAACTGATGTAAATAAAGATTACTGTGCATATGAGAACAAACATATTTCAGATCACGTTTCTCTCAAGGGACACAAATCACTGGGCGGAACGACAAACATCTGAATGGCATTTACTGTACCTGCATCGTACTAAAAAAAGAATTGCCAGGAAAAAACCCAGACTACTATCATCGCCACCAGGGGGAACTCTACTGTAGAAGCATGATTCTCTTAACATCCTTCCATTCTAAATACAATTCCATCCGGTGGGAGTTACAGGAATAGAATTCTTCACACATATTCTACTTACGTTACTATAAAAAACATAAAAGCATAATTTTAAAATTAAATTTAAGATTATATCTGTGATATGAGTGAGACTAGAAGTGTGGATGTGTTACGTGTGTGTGTGTGTGTGTGTGTGTGTGTGTGTGTGTGTGTGCGTGAGTGTGTGTGCGTGAGTGTGTGTGTGATAGTGTGTGTGCGTGAGTGTGTGTGTGTGTGCATGAGTGTGTGTGCGTGTGTGTGTGCGTGTGTGTGTGTGCGCGTGAGTGTGTGTGTGATAGTGTGTGTGCGTGCGTGTGTGTGTGTGCCACGCACCTGTTATGAAGATGGGGAAGCGTGCTGTGGCATTCTGGACCTGTAGACGCAGCAGGCAGAGGAGGTAGTCGGGCCGGTCCCGGGAGATGACATCACACTCGTGATAGGGCAGGACCTCTACCAGCCCCGCCTCCTGGCAGTAGTCCACAAATTGCTTCAGCTCCCGAGCGTCTGTGCTTGACCTACGACAGGACAGTTTCACACCTTTCAGCTGAACTCCAGGGAGGAGGGGAGCAGAAAAGATGAATTTGAGAATGATAGTATACTGTATACGGTAGTGTGCTTGGCTTCCCTTGTCTAGTCAGGTTGCACAAGTTCACTTGTGGTAGGGCTTGAATAGTGTTATGCCCACACTCTTTGGTCTGTGAGTTGTATGCCTGGTCTGACACTGTTGCTCATTCAGCTTGAATGGACACACTTCTGTTTTGTTGTGCTGCAAGTTGCTCTGGATAAGAGTGTCTGCTAAATGAATGCAATGTAATTTAATGAGAGAGAGTGAGCGAGGGAGAGGTTAGAGGAGGAGGGAGGAAGAGAGGGAAGGAGCGGTCTATGTGGGCGAGGATGAGGGTGTGGCCGTACCGTGCGTTTTCCCTGAGCTTCCGGCTGTCTTTGTAGTGTAGGAACCATTTCCACTTCCCCTTCTTGCTCAAGTCATCCAGGAAGCCCACCAACATCTTAATGTTGTCTGATAAACAAACAGGGACACAATGCATTCATAACCACACAAAGCATGGTAAAAACCACACAAAAAGATGGTCACAAATTAATCAACCACTGCACATCGTCATGGCATGGTCAGTGCGGTCTAAACGGCATACTATCACCACACCAATATTCCCCAGTGAGACACTATGACAGAGCCAGAGTGATCTTTGGTGATGTGATCCATACCCAGAGACAGAGTGTCCAGCGCTGCCCTGTCACACACCACAAAGCCCCCCCGGCTGAACAGCTCCTGGTGGGTGAGGTTCAGAACATCGTCTGGGTGGTCCACCCCGGCAAACAGCACACTGGGGGTCTTCTTGAGCTCCAGCAGGTGAGGAATCTGAAACGGGTCAGAGAAATGGTCACTCGCATCCTGTCAGAAACCGTCCAGCTGCTCAAAGCTGTGACAAAATGATGGTGGTCTCCAAAATAGGATTTGAGCGCTTGACCTTCTGTTTTCCTGAACACTACTTCACAGAGCAGCAGAGGTTTCAGAGGTACATGCTGCTGAAAAAATGCAATGCACTGCTGGGGAATTTTCTCCTTTCTGTTCCAGGATTTCTCAATCCTCATGCTTCCTCAACCATTTTGTATGCTAGTTTCAATTCCATCTGAGCTCTCTATTATTTGTGTTTGATTAATAATTACTTGAACGAAACACTGGCATATCTAAGAACATTTCCTAACAGACTTGTTGCCACCATGTTCTCAACATTTGGCGAGATTCTGTGGTCTTACCTCGCTGACGTGCTCAGCGATGTCCTCATTGCGCAGGATAATGAGGAGAGGGGTGTGGCAACTCCGCCCACCGAGGTCAAACTGCTCCGGCTCCACACTCACATGGCCCTCTGCCTCCAGCACTTCCTGCCAGGCAAATAACTTGTCAGACACGCCCCTTCAATTGCATCAGCGTGTCATGGCAGACACACGGTTCCTAACACATTGATCACTTACGTGATAATGCATCAGTCACATCTATCTCAAAAATTATCAATTTGGCATAAATTACAATCATCAGTAATAACTTTTGCTTTTTTCTACTTTTCCACTTTTCCAAGAAAATTATTGAGAGTAAAGTTGATATAGTGATGACTAATATCGATATATATGTTCTAAAATGATTTTTTGTGGTTTAATCACGTTCATCCGATTTGTGTTCTTTACTTGTTTACTAAGTGGGGGTAATGTGCAGTATATTTTTAACATATTTTTATTTTGTAGGTTAGAACACTGCAGGTAAGACCTCCATCAAAAACAAAAACCATTTCAAGTACAGGTGGAGCCCTTAGTTATCTTGCTATCTAAGGTGGGTAGTTTACTTTGCTGGTTTGGCGGAACAAAGCCACCCTGGGCTCCCGGTCATTGTTGGCTGGTGACACAGCCAGGATCAAACCCAGGCTGTAAGGCTCAGCCTGCACTGAAACTAGTGCTTTTACTGCCTGAGCCACTCAGGAGCCACCAGCCCTGTAATATCTGTTTGCAGACATAACACGTTGTCCTCAAAGGAATACACACCTTTGTCTGTTCAAAGAACGCATCTGCGGACGTCACCAGGACGTAGAACCGAAACTTGACTTTAAAGGACTGCCTGACGATGGTGTTCAGGTCGTCGTGCAGAGTGACGGTCATGTCCTCTATCTCGCTGCAAAAGTCGGCATTGTGCCACTCGGAGCTCCTCTCCTTCTTGAACCTCTCAGGTTCCCACGGGAGCCTCTTTCCTGAGCAGACATCGTTCATCATGCCGTGGTACGTGCGGGCGCACTCTGCGACGATGTCCGCCACCGCCGGGCAGGGCTCCACGACGCCGTTTGCGTAGGGCAGTCTCAGTCGCAGGGGTGTTTCAGAGGCTGCAGAAGAGGAGCACTCGTTGGGCTCGGACGCCCTCAGTCCCGCCCTCTCAGGCATGTCAACCTTTATCTTCCACTTAACGAGAGACATCGGGGCATCGTGTGGATCCTCTGAGACGCAATCCTCCAGTCCAGAAAACTGCACTCTCATAGGGCTGCCACAGGGGGCGCTGTCTGCATCTGACGCGGTGAGCTTCCGCCAGGGGTAGCGTGTGGAACCGGAGCAGCTGCTTATTCTCTGGGTCTTCTTGAGCATCTGGCTCATTTTCTCGGAGAAGATGAGGTACTCAAGGTCCAGGGAGGACTGGGTGAGGTCAGGCTTTGAGTGGTGCAGCTCATCCCATCTCTGGAAGAAGCTGAACAAGTGACTGCTCCCCTTACTGGAGTTCTGGATTGTCCTGGTGTGCTCGCTGGAAACAGTTTTTACAATGGGGTAGTTTTCGTAAGTCTTGCGGTTTCCTTTGTGATCCAGCACGGTGATGATGGAGGGTGTCATGGCAGAGTTGTCACTTTTCCCCTCTTTCTTGCATACCCAGCTCTGACTCGAACCTTCTCGTTTCCTACTTCTGCAATAGGACAGCCAGTCCGTTTCCTTTGCACTGCTTTCTGTGCGAGGCCCCAAAAATGACACCCGACTTATTCCTAGGCCTTCACTTTGATCAGAGCTGAGATTCATTGGTCTAGTCTTGCTGAAGTCCAACGCGTCCACCATTTCGTGACTGTCCCATTCATCCTGACTCTGGTATGGGAAGCCTGTGCAGGGCTCTGTGGTAGTGTGCCCCAACACATCATCAGCATCCTGGTCATTCCACTGATGACTCAAGTCCGACCCGCTTATGTTATCAGCAGTGGGACTTCCTGCGGCTTCGTCACCATTGATTTCACCAGAGAGGCTGCCAGAACTCACACTTTCTCTGTCAATCAGCATGCTGTATTCTTCCTCCTCACACTCTCCCTCCTGCTGGAGACGCCTTTTCCTCAACCTGCCTGCGTATTTGGCGGCAGCATCATAGGATCCCTTCACGCTAACCAGACTTTTCATTTTGTCACCCTCCAGCAACACGCTAAAGCCGTCTCCCTCCTGCGCCTCGCTCTTGCACGGCCTCACAGCCATGACGGGTCGCTTGCTGCTCGGGCGGGGCTTGCGGGAGCTGTGCGCTGGCGGATCGTGTGCGGACGCGTGACCGCTACGCGACTTGCGATCTCGAAAGCCGTGCTGCAAGCTTCCTCTCTGACTGCAGGCATCCAGGGCTTCAGGAGTTCTGTGCAATGAGCCTTGCACTGAAGCATAGCTGCTGTCTGAGCAAAGGCCAGCAAGTGAATGAATAATTGTCCCAGGTAAGCTTTGGTTGGGGCTGTGCTTATTTTTGGAAAAGGTTTCAGAACTGCTGTAGCACAAATTCTCTGCAGATTTATCCTTTCCATCTGACCAAAGTGTGTTTAGGTCATTTCTGAAATTATAATTGCTTCTGGGAGGTATTACAGTCTTACAGAGCTCTGGGCTTAGCCTCCATAGTCTATGATTTGGAACTGCCTCATGGTCAGTGTCCTGCATGTCTTCTGTGTTCCTATCGTTCCTTCCTGAGGAAGGTCTCTGATGACACTGCCATAAGTCCTCTGCAGGGTCACAACTACTGCCCTGACCCTGTTGTGGCATCTCCCCTGAAGACACATCCTTACTGGTTGAACCGGACAGGGAGAACTCTGTGGTGTTGTGCTTAGGACTGGACGGCTGTTGGCAGAACTCTGAGTCCAGCTTAGCTGCATGGATGCCGTTGACAGCTGGTTTCTGATCACTGTGCAAATTATCCTCAGATGCAGGAAAGGATTCATGATCACCATACTGAGGATCTACTATGGATGCAATGCTGTTATACTCGGGTTCATGACAGCTGTTGGAACAAGGCTCATAGTCACTGGGTGAGGGGTTCTGGATGTTGCCTGCGGGTTTGCTGTGGTTATCAGATTTGTGATCTCTGTGTAGTGAGTCAGAACAGGTAGGTTCCTGAAGGACAGAGTCCTCTTTGGAGTCTGTAACACTGTCGTAATTGGATGAGCAGGTGTGGTTTGGACTTGGTCCGTCACCATGAGGCACTGTTGGAAGTAGTTCATGATCTCTACAGACTAGAACCTCAACAGGTGCAGTAGCACTGTTTAATGTCTCATTATTGCTGTTAGAATGGAGCTCAAAGCTGTTTTCTGATGAGCTCTGGTTCAAGGTGGAATTGCTGCAGGAAATGGGACTGTCCATAACATGTGGTTCTTCCTGTGTGTTGCTGAGACAAGAATCAGGATCACTTTGCTGCATCTCCAGTGCACATAAAACCTCACTGTTTGGGTCAACCTGACTGTGGAGCAGGCCCTCTGCCAGTGAATGGCTATCAAAATGGTCAGGGCTCTGACTGCAGGGAATTTCATCTTGTGTTGGGGTGGAGCTTCGGCTGATGTTTTCCACTGGTTCAAAGACTCTGGGCAAAGTATTGGCATCACACAAAGCTGTGTGAGTCTCTCTCTCAGTGCTGTCGAGACTATGGTCACAAGACAGTTCGTCCAGTGTAGGAGTAGGGCTTCTGTTGTCAATGGGTCTTGTGTCTGAGTCATGGACTTGGCTGGAGTCATTCCCCTCACACAGCTGCGGTTGGGCCTCACTTTTAACTGAATCACCGTCACCTAGCATTGCTGTGGGTGCCTCTTCTTGACTGTTCCCATCATGCATTTCATCAAGATCATGTAAGGCTCTGTCTTCTTCACCTTTATTAGAGTCAGTCCTACCATGCACCGTTGTGTGTTCTTCACCCTGACCAAAATCATTCCCATCATGCACAGTTGTTTGCTCCCCACCTTTATAACAATTATTCCCATGATGCATTGCTGTGTGTTCCTCATCATTCCTAAAATTCATTCCCATCACGCACTGCTGTGAGCTCCACACCTTTATCATTAATCCCATGATGCATTGCTGTGTATTCCTCATCATTTCTAAAATCATTCCCATCATGCCCTACTGTGTGCTCCCCACCTTTATAATAATCAATCCCATGATGCATTTCTGTATGTTCCTCACCTTCACTAAAACCTTTCCCTTCATCCACTATGTGCTCCTCACCTTTGTGAAAATCAATCCCATCATGCACTTCTCTGTGCTCCCCACCTTTATGAAAATTAATCCCATCTTGCACTGCTGGGTGCTCCTCACCTGTACTAACAGCAATCTCACCAGGCACTGCTGTGTGCTCCTCACCTTTCCCAATGTCATTCTCGCACACTGATGTGTGCTTTTCACCATTATTAAAATCATTCCCATCATGCATTGCAGTGTGCACCTTGAATTTAAAAGAGCCATTCCCATCAGGCACTTCCCTGTGCTTTCCTGTATCGATGTCATCCCCAATGTGTACGGCTGTGTGCTCCTCATCCTCACTCAGATCGTTCTCATTGTGCATTGTCAGGCTTACTTTGCCTTTGCTAGAGTCATCCTGTTCATGCTCTGCTGTGGTTATTGTGCCTTTGATGGAACTACTCTCACTGGCAGAGGTTGGTTCAAGTGCTTCAGCTGCTTTGCAACTCATGTCAGTCAACCTACATGATTGGACATACAAAGTCCTCTCTCTTCTCCCTCCAGTTTCATCTCTTTCTCTGTCAAGAAACTGGACAGTCGGACAGTCAAATGTAGCTCTGTGCGTTCCGTTAAAGAGCTTCTCTCTCGAAATGCGTACACTTGCAATGCGCTCACACAGCTGAGCATAAATAGCATCATTTTCCAAGGGTTCGGTTGTATTTGAGCAAGTAAGGCTGTATCTGTCATTGTCATCTTCAGGGCAACTATCATTGTTGTCATCTCCCTGTTCACTGGTTTCATCAGGTGTATCACCACTTGCTCTGTACTCCTGGCAACAAAGAAAAAAGATTTCAGCAGACAATTTCTGCACAACAAATTGCAATTACGTGAAACTCTTACCATTGCTAACAAAAGCACAGAAAATAAATGCTTTCTCACCTGGTGGTTGAAATGAACGGAAGTGTCTTTGCAGGGATAGTAGGGGTACACTGTACAGTTGTACCTTCTGGGGGTAGGTTTGTGTATCAAATGCGGGGGAGGGGTTTTGGCAAGTTCTGTGTGGCTGCTGATAGGAGGACAGGCCTCTCTGATTGGCTTGGAAGTGACACTGAGGTCCAAAACCTCTGACCGTTTTTTTGACAGGTCCAGCACCTTGGGAGCAGGAAGCAAGGGCTCTGCTTTTTTCTTGCTCTCCTCCCTCAAGTCCAAAGCCTCGGATTCTGGAGGAGGTGAAAAGGCAGGGGGGGCGTAGTGTTGCATCTCAGAGGGGTGGCTGCCAGTCTCAGAACCGGGCAAGGCATCAGTGACCCCCTTTGTCCCGGCTTTATCCTGCAACTCTTCCTGAAGGCTCTCGGCGGGGGGTGGGCCCTCCAGAACGGGCCCGTTCGGGTCGGTCTGGAAGAACCTGGTGGTGGAGCGGCTGTAGAAGAGCCCGATCCACATGTGGAGAATGAGACGGGCCTGATCGATAGTCTCCTCAATGCGGAAGTCCCACGGTCTGCCAAGGACCCCAGGGGGCAAGAGGTGAAACAACAGAGAGGAGGATGTTATTACACCTTCAAGAACAGTGCTGTGTACAAAGGGCTTCGGAAAGTAGTCAGACCCCTTCACTTTTTGCACACTTTGTTGTGTAGACCTAACCTAAAATGGATTAAATGTATTCTTTTGGCCATCAGTCTATACACAATATCCCATAATGACAAAGTAAAAACAGCTTTTTATAATTTTTTGAAAATTTATTAAAAGTCAAAGTCTATAGCACAACAAAGTGTGGAAAAAGTGAAGAGGTCTGAATACCTTCCAAAGCCACGACAGACAAAATATCAGTTTCACTGGATCATTGTTAAGTTACACATAAGCTAACTGACACAACTTCCAAGGAGTCTTTCAAAACATGTGAAAATTATGTAGTCTTTTAGCATCTATCCACACTACCTACCCTGACTTTTGTTTTCTTTTGTATTCTGCAAAAGACATAAATAAATTCAAACCACCGGTGCAACATGGCAGTTGAATTACCTTTGACTGCTTTCCACAGTCTGTACTTCTCCGGGTAAACTAATGGAGCCCAGCTCAGAGGCATCATCTGTATGTCACAGGCTAACTGGCAGCAGATATGACCTATCCTACTCATCTTCACATCACAATTAGGCTGGGAAGTGTATTGTCTTTCACTGTTTTTTCTTCCCCGTTTTTCCTATTTGTAAGTCTAAATGGTAACCTTTACAGTAACAGTAAATTTGAGAGTCTTCTTAGATAAGTTATAAAGTTGGGCACTGAAACATTTTTTGCTAGGGTGACGGAGAGGGCAAAGCCTCTCAGGGAGGAAATAGCTTGTCAGCCACTGAATCTTTGTCTTCAACTTCACAATGCAAGGATATTATTCTAACATTACGCCTAGTCACTGCATGAAAATAACATGTAAGGAGGTCATGTGTATGTGTATGTACCATGTGTATGTGTAAGTACAAGTGAGAAGTATTCGGAAGACAGTCTACATACCCGTGCAAGGCCCGTATCACCGTTTTGTCCAGAGGGTCATTGGTGTACTTGCTGTCGTGACTGAACTCGTACTTCTCCTTCCACAGCCTTGTAACACGGATAGTTTCGCCAGCCTGGACGACCCGCCGGAACCAGCCGCGCCCCTTCTTACGCCGTACCGAGACCGAGTGCTTCGGGGGTTGGCTGCCAGGCGGCAAGCTTGTCACCTCCTCCCTGCCTCTCTCCTCCGGGCACAAGGGGGCGGCATCGTCTTTGTCCGCGTGCTGCGGCGGCCCCTGTTGGCCGGACGGGAGAGAGGATTCCGTGCTGTCCGGGGGAGAAACCTGGAGGGGCTCACCTGACAAACCCAACAGCAGACAGGAGGGGGGCAGTGAGTACGAGTGCTCTTTGGAGATCACCAAAACCAGCTCCCCGCTAACCACCAGGCCCCCGGAGGCTGAGGCCTTGAGCGGGAGCTTACGCCTGTGGGGATGTCTTCGCCCCCTCCCAGAAAGCTTAGTTTCGAGACCCGGGGTGAGTTTCTCTATGGTCTCATCACCGCCGCCACCAAGGGCCAAATCAGCCAACAAGGTGAGCGCGTCTGAGGGCTGGCACTGACTCGGGGGACCCCAGTCCAAGTTGAGGCCGGCCCCACCAGCGCCCGTGCGGTGCCCACTAGTGGCAGTTCTGAGAGACTGCGCCTGAGCCTGGACTACTTTTTCACTGTCCTGTGAGGCAGAATTGCCAAAATTCAACCACCCTGTAAGATATAAAAAAAAATTAAAAAAGGAAAGAGAAAAGACAGAAAAAACAAAAACATGAAAACAGACATGTAAAGCAGCGCAATGCAGTTTTATGAATTTTTTCTTTTTGTTAATTACATAAACTGAATGAGAAACAGCCATGCAGCGTTGTCTGTAATTCAGCAGTTTGTATTGAGAATACAAAACTGGAGTTTTTGGTGTTGCCGTTTTACCAACCAGAATAATTTGAAAGGCTTCATTAGGCAGTGTTTGCAGTATTAGGTATGAGCATCTTCCCTCTTAATCCCCTAAAGTTTGTAATGCCAAAGAGCCCACTAATATCCTCAACCAAAACCAAGTGCTCACCAGTTGAACAAGGTCTGAAATAATGACAGGGTGGAAGGTACTAACATGCTTTTTTTGATTGATATGTCAGCTTGTCTGACATCTTATCCTCCAAACCAGGATGTCAGTGCTTCACTGTTTCGAGTCTTACAGTCAGATTTCAGTAATTTTACACTTTCAGCGGAAAAAGTGGACACTATGGCATGAAAAACCTTACAGAATTTAGGTGCAATCTGGTGCACTGCAAGAGCAGATCAAAGCTGACACAAATGAT
Source organism: Megalops atlanticus (assembly GCA_019176425.1). Classification (NCBI taxonomy): domain Eukaryota; kingdom Metazoa; phylum Chordata; class Actinopteri; order Elopiformes; family Megalopidae; genus Megalops; species Megalops atlanticus. Next base: position 16,297,618 of record CM032899.1, read on the forward strand.
GTCTTTTGACAGCATGTGTTTCAGAAGCAACAAAGAGAGAAGAAAGGATAGACACAGAACATAAAGGATTCATTCCAAACACCAGAACATTCCAGCTCTGCCATCTTTTAGTCTTTATCATTTCTTTTTCATGATTTTGTCCCCTTCATGCAACACTAGTTTGGAATTGCCAGTTGTATACTTGGCTTGTCTCACTGCTACAACTGCGGAAGGGAAAAAATGCAAGTCTCCCATAGACTTGCACACAGCCAACAACAGCTGTATTTCCCACTACAAGTCCTACAGGGGAGGGCTCATCGGAAGACAGGCACTACTCTGGTGATGTTGTCTGAGCAACTTGTACACACTTGAGAAAATGCAGGGTGCCTGAAAGCAGTGAGACAAGCGACCCCTGCTGACATACCCACCCCTGTCCCCAGTGGAACAAAGTCAATGTGTTCCACTGCTGTGGGCTTCCTGTAATGACTAGCGTCGAACCCTGGCTCTGGCTCAGAACTGACCCTCAGAGATCAGTTTGTGCTCAGAGTGAGTGCCTTACTCACCAAGCCACTCAGCTTTATAATTCCTCATAGTTACGGCACACTGATGAGTCATAATTAATCTCTGTGTTAATTATGAATGATGGTGTAAACTGTGATATAATCATGCAAACAGCACAACTCCATTCCTCAAACACCTACCATTCTCCTTCATGCACTCAGTTATTCTGCTCCTCAGTCGCTTTTTGAACGGCTTGACGAGTTTTACGATCTCCGCCACAGTGGTCTGCGGAGCCACGGCTTTCAGCGCTTCGTCGGGACGAGGGGAGAATTTCACAACATCCGCTCTCCTCGGCGAATTCCTTCTCGGCCGCGTTCTGTCCTTGGGGCTTCCTTCTGGCCTCTGCGTTTTCTCCAGCGGCTTAGGATCTGAACCCAAAACATTCATGAGCTTGGAATCCGACTGCAAGAGGTTTGTCCCCACTGGAGAGACGGTGCTTCCACAGTTACGGTTAGCTTCCTGTGGGTCATTCTCTGGACAAGCGTCACTCTTGCTTCTCTTGTGCTGTGGTTCACTGTTATCTCCAACAGGGGGCTCCTTCAGTGCCGGAAATGTCTGGTCATCAAGAGATCGAGCCTTTCTCCTTTTTCTCTTTTGAAGAATCGTCCTCAGTTCCCCAAGTGAAATTAATGTTTTTGGCAAAGGTGTTCCCAACAAACCAGTTTTATCAGGAGGTATTTTGTTCTCTGGGTCTTTGTTTTGGTCAGCTACAACTGGAGGAGAGACCACTGTGCCTACCGGAAGCTCACAGGATAAACCTGTCTCCTTTCTGTCAGCTGTCTCCATAGGTGAGGTCTGTCTGTCTACTGTCTCTATGGGTGTAGTCTGTCTGTCTGCTATCTCTGTAGGTGGGGTCTGTCTGTTCGTTGTCTCCATGCGTGGGGATTGTCTGTCAGCTGTTTCCACGGGCAGGGTCTGTCCCTTTGCCGTCTCTATGGACACAGCCTGTCTATTGGCTGTCTCTACAGGTGATATGATGTCCTTGTGGGGGATTTCTGAGCCGTGTGGAATGAAGACCCTGCCACAGTCTGTGATAATGGTTTTCAGCCCATACCGGAAGCCCTTCCTTTTCAAGGTCTGTGGCTGCGTCATGGCTGCCTCTTCCTCAACCCTGGGATCTTTCGCCAGAGCCTTTGGCTCTGCAGGGTTTGAACTCTTCTTCTTCCTCCTCCTGCTCCGCCTGGTGGCTCTCCCCCTAGTGGGACCTGTGGGAGGTCTGGCCACTGGCGTTGTGTGAACCAGTGATATGCTCTCCGCAGTGTGGGGGCCTTTTGCACTGAGCGAATCACCAGCCTTTTCGGTGACCCTTGTGAAAACCCCTCCCTGCACTGACCCTTCCGTGCCAGTCTCACGGACCGGCACGTCACCGGGCTGTGACGTCACAGCTCCGTTCCCAGCGGCGACCGCGCTGAGGTCAATGGGGAGGTCCCCTGACATGGGCGTGGGCGTGGCCTCCGTCACCTCCACGGAAGGCTCGGCGTAGGTCAGCACCGCCGTGCCCAGCGCCCCATGATCCTCTGGGATTGGTGGCTGGGACGCTGCAATGGGCAACGTCGCCTCCTCCTCTCCCTCCTGGTGTTGACCGGCTCCGCCCTCTGCGCCTCCCTCTGGGACAGCTCCGCCCTCCATCCCCACCCCCTCAACATGGCCGTCACTCTGCCTCTGACTCTCCTCTGCATTCCCATCACCAGGGAAACCTGCAGGGGTAGCTGGGACCTCCTCTGGAGAGGAAAGGCAGCAGTAGATAACGTCTGAGTCATCATCATTCTCCCTCCGTCCAACCGCCAGCAGCTCTACAGCTCTGGCCACTGGCAGGGTGTAAGCGTCTGGCTGGCCCAGGTACGCCTGCAGCCGCCGCAGTGTTGCTTCGTCACACTTGGGGGCGCTATACAGGTGCTTGAACACCTCCGGCATGTCATACTGGTCTGGAAAGCCACTTGCCTCCCTAGATGGGCTATCCAACATTCCAGGCTGGATTAGGGTGGCGTAATTTTGTAAGCGCTGCTCCACCAGTTCGCACAGCGCCTCCTGCTGGTCAGGAGGACATTTCTCCACCTCGGTCTCGGCGTAGTTCAGCCCTGGCAGGATCTGCATGACCTCTGGCGAGAGCGCGGAGCTGGACCGCATAATCTTTGTTGCTGCGGAGGCAGTAAACAAGGAACTTCAATACAGGAAAACAACATGCACTACAACTGAAACAAACTGTTTCAGTTACTGAACTCATCTTACTGAACTACAAATATCACCAGGCCAAAAAATTTCAATTCAAATTAGGAGGATATTTTTCAAGAAATCAGGTCAGATGATCACAAATTGTATTATCATAACATGTCTTCAGTAAGCAGATGTAAGGAAGTCGTTTTGCTCTTCAAAACCCCTTATTTAGAAAAAAAGAATAAATATGTCATAAACAGTAGTCATAACAGTCATTGTCATAACAGTCATTGTCATAACGGTAAAAAACCATATAGAAGAGGATATTTCCTGATTTCAGAAGAGGATGGTTCCTGATTTCAGAAGTGGATATTTCTTGATTGCAGTAGACATATTCTTACCTTTCTGCACTGTTCTTGAGTCAGGAAACACAAACATGGCCAGCAGCTTCTCTGTCCTTTCTGACATGGGGTCTGAGAACATACAGTTACAGGTCCTCTCATATCACATTACAGCATTGCCTGCTCAAGAAATGCCCTTGTCCAAAGTGACTATTAAAGCCTATCAGACATTTCACACACTTTAATAGTGATTTCACAGAGCTGGACATTTACAACAGTAATCAAGGCTAAACACAGAGCAGCAGTACCCCACCCACCACAATTCCTAGGGTAAGAGGTCAGCACAGGACTTCACACTGCTGTTGCAAACTGAGGAAGCAGGAGATAATTATAACAGTTTGCTCCTTAGTTTACATTTATATGCTTCATAGTTAACACTTAGTTTTAATATTCTTACCTTCATACGTAAGAAAGTAAGAGGAGTGTAACAGCACCAGGAAACCAGAATCGTTCAACTGCACAAGAAGGGCCTGGGAAAGACAAAGGAAGGCATTGAGTCAGGAAGTCCTCTACTCCAAAAAAAGCATGGTGTGATCATCCAGGCTTGACTACAAATTCTTACTGAAAGAATTAAACTAGGGTTCTGACCAGCTCAGTTGGCAAGGCATTTACTTTGAGCACAGGCTGAGTGTCTGTCAGAGTGAGGCCTGACTTTGTTAATATGGACAGCAAAGCAACTGTTTACAGAGTGAAAGTTTTACAACGCTGAAGCCTAGGATCAATGTTGTGTGAGGAGAATCTGGGAATCAACAGTGAAAAGGGGGATGGAGAGAATGTGAGGTCGACACTGATGAAAAAATGAAGGACAAACGATCCCTTGGGCAATGATGCTGATTAACAGTTTAGATAATACGGATCTGCAGCTCAATATTCCAGGCAATATGGTTGATCTTCAGAGGCTTCGTGTTAGCGTTTGACTTCAAAGCAAACAAAAAACCTTCCGATATTCCGTGTTTGGATATATGTGTGGATGGCAGATGGGTAATCCACACTGGACCTCCATTCCTCACACCATATCCTGGATCCCCGCAGTGCTACAGACCTCAGTTCAGTGGGTCCACAGATGCAGACCTCAGATCAGTTGGTGGTGGCTACAGAGGTGCAGACCTCAGGTGACTGGATCCAGAGGTACAGACCTCAGATCAGTTGGCAATGGATCCAGAAGTGCAGACTTCAGATTAGTGGGTAGAGGGGCCAGAGCTGCAGATTTCAGTGCACAGAAACTGGGCTCGTACACATGCTCATGTAGTCAGCCTCTAACTCTCAGGGAAGGCTGTGACCTCAGACCAGTGCATCATTATTTAAGGCTTTCTTTGAGAGATCATTGGCCCCTGTAACCCCAATGTGACTCTGCTGCAGCCTATCGGTGAAGGAGACGGGGTGCTTTGAATCCAAGGTGTGTTATTTGCTTTCCTGTCTGAAACTCACCAGCTCTTTTTCCTTCAGCTCCTGCAAGAGAACTGGGACTGACGCATCGTCAGCCACCGGCGTGACCACCTCGAACAGAGTGTAGAACCTGCCTTCAAGGGACACTAACACAACGGCAAAGGTCATCAACCACATGTTCTGTACCACTCCTATGCACAAGCACTGATCCAGGGTCAGCTAATCCTATCCTAATTCTATCCCTAACCTTTTTCAGTAAAAGCTGACACTGATCTAGGGTCAGCTAATCTTACCCTAATTCCAAACCAAACCCTCTTCAGTCAAAGACGATACCGTTCTGTGGTCAGATAATCCTATTCTAACTCCGACCCTAATCTTTTTCAGTAAAAGCTGACACTGATCCAAGATCAGCTAATCTTACCCTAACTCCAACCCTAACCTTTTTCAGTATAAACTGACACTGATCCCCAGTCAGTGACTGATACCACTTTCCACCTTTCTGTGGCTGGTGCAAACTGCACCTTCTGCAGGAAAAGATTAATTTTAGCAACCACAGGTCATGCATCTCATACAAACTGCACATTAGGGCTCCATCACAAGTTCCAGTCAGTATAATAACCACTGTCATTGTAGCTGTTTGAGGTAATGTAATCTTAAATGACCCAATGTGGTTTTTGCCTATAGGCAGAGAGGACTCCCTGTTCCATGAGACCTGTGATGCTTGAAGAAGTGAGAAACGGAGAACTGAAAGGAATTCAGACATACCTTCACCAGTAAAGCAGGTTTCAAAGATGCCCTGCGGCAGAAGTTTCCTCAGGTCTGAGAGCTGTATAATGCGGTCAGTCACTAGTGTCTCAGGTCTAAAACAGCAAAAAACAAGGCAAGAGTTGAACAGTACTGTCAGTGTAGTTATTAGTGGATAGTTATTAGTAGTTATTAGTGGGTAGTTATTACTGGCTACAGCATTTATTTATTGAAAATAGTAAAACTGTCCGACCAGCTGTCTTGTTCAATCAGAAAGCATCAGACAGGAAAAGAATATTGATCAAGAGTGGAAAAGGATGGAGGAATGGTGAGAGGGCTGAACTTTGGGCCTGAACAGCAGTGTGGAGTAGTGGTATGGCAAGTTCAGTCAGACTCACAGCTGTGCTGGGATCAGTGCTCCAGTGTTAGACCTCAGGGCCACGCGGTAGATATGGGACTGGATCTGGAGCTGGCCCCTCCAGGGGTGGTAGTGAACCACTGCAATGAAAGCGAGAATATCAGCACTCATGCAATCTAACACATACACCACCTATCTACCACACACACCCACACACACACACACACACACACACACACCATCTATCTAACACACACATACACACACACACGCGCGCACACACCATCTATCTAACACACGCACAGTCCATCTACCACACACACGCACACCATCTATCTAACACACGCACAGTCCATCTACCACACACACGCACACCATCTATCTATCAAACACATACACACACACGCGCGCGCACACGCCGTCTACCGATCTTCCTGCAAATGTCAGCAAATGACACAGCTGTGTTCAAACTAGGCCGTGAGCCGCAGCCTGTACGCCATACAAATCACTTTGCTGAGTGCCTCTACCTCACCTGTAACCTGACAGAAGCTGAACATGACTTTCTGCTTACCTGGTTTTTCCACACTGCAAAAGGAAGGGAGAAACACAGTGTTAATCACCACTCCTTCAAGCTGATTAAAACCGCTGTTACAACTTCACATTACCGATACTACTTAGTATCTTTTAATATGACATTACTGTCACTACTTAATATATTTTAATGTCACATTATTGCTAGAACTTAATATATTTTCAAGTTATTATCTGTGTGGCTGCGAGGCAGTAACGCAGGCTTTGTTATGGGCAGCAGTTTGGGCTTTACCCCGTTGAGGCTGCAAACAGTACAGAAAAAATACCTTTTCTCCTGTAACACCTCTGCGCAGGGCTTGGTCTCTCCATATGAGAACTCCACTATGGCAAACGGTAAGACATGTCTGGGGCGTGCCACCACGCCGTCCCCGTGTCCACAGGCTTCATACAGGTAGTACTGTAACACGCACAGGGTCAGAGGTCAGAGGTCATGGGGTTAGTGTGAGGAATGCCCAGGCAGAGCACTGGACATATGATCAGTGAGGTCAAAGTACACATTGCTACTGTACCTGTGAATTACAGCTAAGCTGGATTTCCGCAGTAAAATCTAATCTGTGTGTTATAAACAGACTCCTGCATCTGATAAAGCTGTGACAACAACAACAGGTGCTGCCCAAGAGGACAATACCTGCGTGCGCTCGTAGGCCAAGAAGGAGCTGGTGGTTGATGACACAGCGCCGATCTGCTCCGACACATGGGAGTCGAACCCGGGCGAGGGTAGGGTGAAGTTTCGGGTGTAGTTTTCCATCACCGTTCTCACTCTCCCCTGTAAGGGAACACAGTGGAAGACAGGGTGTGTGTGTGTGTGGGTGGGGGTGCGACAGAGGGAGGGAGGAAGCGTGTCTGGGTGTGTGTACGCACTGTTGGACGGTTGCCAAGTGTTCAAACAGCTCCGTCCTACCCTGGTCCTCATGTGAACCTGGGTGCTTCAGTGCTCACATGGACAAAAGGGCTCCTTCGTTATAAGTTTTATACGGTCACACTTTAACAGGTCAACACAAAAGGGTGACAGTAATGTGAAAATGAAGTAATGTCACAGTGTTGTACTTACATTTACATTTTTTCATTTGGCATTTCATTTATCCAGAGTGACTTACCAGTGAGGCAGAGCACAACACAAGCAAAAAAAAAACGTAAGGAGTCAACAATATTAGAAGCGCTGCATGACCAGGTTTCAATGGTTGGCCAGGCAAGGTACAAGCTAGCTGGTAGAGATGACAAGTGCATTAAACAATGCAATAGATTACAGTGAAATAGATTACATTTTCTTCTTTTTTTTATTAGGAAAACAGTTTTGAGACTTGACCATTCACCTGGTCTTTTGCCACAAATTGAGGATTTTTACACAGAAACCCTGAGCACGAACCAATTAGAAATGAAATGCCACCAGAGGTGTAAAATTCTAGGTTGGCTTGTGTATTGAAATACTGAACTAATAACTGTGGATGTGATTCTTATCCCTAATCTGAATGGTAACCTCTTAACCTTTGACATGTTAGGTGAGGCACGAGTAGGCCTACTCAGTGCGTCTGACGTTACCTTGGTCAGCCTCAGGATGGCGATGTAGCCAGACTTTCCATGGTACCAGGGGTTGAAGTCCAGGCAGTCGGAGTACTTTGAGATGTAAACACCTGTAAGGTGAAGAGGGGACAGCTTTTATCACAGTGCCCTCTGGCCAACTGGAGGAGAATATACACGCCCCCATGTGATTTCAGCACTTCAGAAAGAAGGGGAATTAACACTACCATGATTTTGAGGTGATTTATCCCATGGATTTACCCAACATTCCTTCGGCCAAACCTTGTGGCACAGACCCACAGACAGGCATTGGAAGAGCGGGATTACAGGGGAGAGGCCAGATGAACACGCCCATCGTTTCATGGCACAGAAACCGGGCTCACACACACACACACGTTCAGGTCGTCAGGTCTCTGTTCAGAGGCTTGAACCTTTGCTCCACTGAGCGGAGCAGCTCACATGTTCTCATGTGTTAAAGGGCAGTGCTGTGTACTCTGCAACAGACATACAGTGAGGAAGAGTGCCGGGTTTGATGTAGCCTACTCCTCTGAACAGAAGAGACATGTCCCAACCCATATTCTTGAAAGTCCTGTTCCACAGGTTCCGCCCTGCTGAGATGTCGACAGGAAGCGGTATGTGTCAGTCCCTCTTACTCAGCGTAGGACACTGTGGGGGGCAGGAGGTGGTGTCACATTCTCTCAAGAGACATTAAATAGGAGTGTAACTCAGTGGTGGTTGGGCTTGCTCCCTGAAGGCCGCGTGCTGCTCCTGTTGGAAGCCGTGAGCAAGGTGTCATGTCAGCGAATATTCACCTGTACCCCTGGCTGATATTTAAAATGTGAGCTCTTAAAGTTGCCTTGGATTAGGGAAAGTGTGCAAACAATAAGCGCAAAGCCGCCTGCGGGGCAGGAACTGAAAGAAGGAGGCCGTTTTCCAGGAACCACTGACAGAGAGCAGAGAAATGCAGCCCGTTGCTTCCAAAACCTCTGGGAACTTGCTCAGGGCACCAGGAAATTCCTTTCACGTTGGAGTGACAGTTTAGCCTCAGGCTAATTGCCACAGGGGCAAAGCTGACCCTTCTCTCCATACCCAAAAACACTACAGCCACACCAGTACTCCTACAATGAGAACATATTTAAAAAATCACAGCCTTACATCTGCTACTCAACTGCACAGGTTTTTTCTCTAGATTCTATAGACATAGACATAGACATTTTGCTTCCAGGTACTCCACTCAGAGTCACTGCTTTTAATATGCAAACACACATCAGTTCCCGTAGACACCACCTGCGTATTCATTCACAGCTAGGCTAACCTCCATCCACATTTCCAGTGTCAGCTCCGCTGATCTTCATTTTCAACAAAAGGGGTGGAAAAAAAAAAGCTGAATATTTTAGGTGAGCGTGAGCCTACACTCTGTCCCAGTCGACTGCTCCACAACATTCCTGCCCCCATCTCGGATTTCAGCACTTTCGTCATGTAGAAATGGGAGATTTCTCCCCATGGCAACTGCCCGCTCTCGCAAACTCAAAACACTTCTTTTACCAACGCCTGGAAGAGGCCACAAAACACCAAGGCCGCAAAAAAAGAGGAAGCTTATTCCAGCACATTTCCCATTCTCGGAACAGGAAGCCAACACAGCTGTTACTCGAGAGCTACCGAGGAAGGGGCGGTATTTCTGTACGATTAAATAAACCTTAATCTCCAAATATTTTAAACGACACAGCGCCGCTGTCCCGACCTGACTTGGGAGGAGTCAGGAGACTTTGGACTGAGCGGAAAGCTCTAGAATTCTCCTCCTCTTGCACGACAGCCACAGAAGGAAGTCCTTTGTTCAGTGCTTGCTGTCAAGGTGCGAGAGAAACAGGAAGTGGCCTGGGTGCAGAGGTTTATCAGTACTGATTAGAGAATATTTGGCAATATTGACTCAGTCTATGTAAAGCCATGATCTTTGTCAATACATTCCTTAGTGTACAGAGTTAACTCCAACGCCCTTAGCCACAGGCTGAACCTCCACGGCAGTCATCCGAGGTTGTATTATTCCACTGCGCAACACCACGTGCAGTGCGTACTGCATGCGCATGCAGACTCCTCTGTTTGACTGGATTCGTGTGGCGTGCTACCAGGGAAAACCCCGAAGGAGCAGGGGCCTGAATTTCAAACTAGCACAATTACAGCTGCCAGCCAAATGTGCTTCGTACGACTTCTGTGGGGCTTGGCTCTCGTGTCTGTTCCAAACGGAACACTGATTTTGATTTTATTCCTCCTCACTGTTCCCTTTTGTTCCCTCCCCAATTAACGCTACATTTCTGTATTTTTCATCCAGTCTCTCTGATTCGTGCAGGCCATTCTTTCCCTCCTGAGGATTTTAACAGCAACATCTGAACTCCTCATCTCTCTCATAACTGAACTGTGAGGTAAAAATCTAACATTAGTATCTCTCTAACACACACACACACACACACACAGCTGAAATATTTTGGCATTCCTCCCCTCTCCCTCCCCAGCTCTTCTCTCCCCTCCACCTCCTTCAATCCCTCCCTTCCTCTCCCCTCACAGCTGGCCCCTGTTACATATGACACTTTCACTTTCAGTTGGAGAGGAAAGCCAGCAGAGACACAAGCACAGCATGTCAGCCAGGTAAAGTAACTGCTTTTACTGTGTTTTTACCGCACGGCTGCTGGTGTAATTTGCCGGTCTGACAGCATTTGAGTATGTCCAGGTTAGATCTGTGCTGTGTTCAGTGTCGGGCTGAGTGATGTTCACTACAGAACTAACAGTGCCTTCATTCACTCTCCCATTCGTTTATTCACTCATTCATTAATCCAGCTACACAGGGACAGTGCTGCAGCATTACTCTGTTAAAGTGTGCTGACATGGGGGCAAGGAGAGGGGCATTAAAGGGTTTTTTCTTCATGAAAAGGAGCTGCTCCGTTGCACTGTGGCTTTGTTAAGTTTCACTTTTGTAGCAGGAGCTAAAAACTGAAAGTGTTTTCAGCGCAGAGATCCTTTCACTTTCATACTGTGTAAAAACAGCATGGAGGGGCAGAGGCTGGCTGCTGCAGAGACACGTGCACGCACACGCACCGTCACACACGCACACACATGCATGCATACACACACACACACACACACACACACACACATGCACACACACGCATACACACATGCATACACAGATGCTAGTGTAAAGAGTGATTTGTATTGTTGCATGAGCACACACACACATATGGAATAACATCCCCCATCCAGCCAACAAGAACCCAAAGAGAGTCTGTACTGATCACACTGATCACAGGTGCATGCAAGAGGGGTTGAGTGAAAAAAAACCAAAGTGACTGTACCTTTGGAAGGATCTCCAAGAGTAGAGCATGTGCTGTGTCCTACCACTAAGCCGCTTTCTGACAGTTCTTTTGCCTTAACCAGAAAGAAAACAAAGATCAGCAAAGGATTTGGGAGTGGTGCTGGCAGTAATTCTGTCTGTGATAATCATAAACTACAGTCTTTTATGGTCAGTTAGTAACTGTGGTGATTCTCTGTGGATTAAATGGCAAGTTTCAGTCATGCTGACTGGCTGGATTTGTAATGCCAGTGAATCTGACAGGGTGAAACAGTGACTGCCATGATTTTGACTGGGTTACCTAGTGACTTGATTTTATTTGGCTTCATATGTGAGTTCAGTGATTTTGGAGAGTGTGTCTCAACTGGCTGTACTGCATTGTTGATACCATCATGTCTTTACCTTCCCTTCGTGGTCAAATAGCAGGAAGCTGAACGACTCTTCCAGCTCCTCTTCAGTGTAGCCCCTCCCCCTCTTCTCTGCCCGGAAGGCCTGGTACTGTTTTGGAAAGAGCAGTGGTCAAGTAAAACCCCCCCAAAACTTATTAGCAACACTCTTTTCTTCCTACAACCACAACATGACCACAACCGTTTCATTACAGCTCAGAGGCTGAGAACATTTCAGTCCAGCCAACCACTGATTCATGATGGACATGGAGGCGTGTAATATTCATGAGAGGTCAGAGGCATTTTGGGGGTTTTCATATTTTATTTGATTTATTCCAGCTGAAAACCCTGACAGGCCAAGGGTTGAGGCTTGCTGCAGTGCTTTAGAAGTCTTACCAGGGGTTTGTCAATATCAGAACTGCATTATGTGAAAGCAGAGCTCACCTCTTTCTGCAGGGTGGCGTTGTTGATCAGATGGGCAGAGCTATACCTGAAACAGGTCTCGGACTCAGAGTACATGTAGGACCTCTGCAGAGCAGGCAGAATGTCCTCCTGGAATTTTCTGGAACCCGGCAGCACTGGTTCCAACAGCCCTGTGAGACATTATGACAACAACAAAGACCGGCGGTTACTATACTCTTAAAATAAACCCTTAAAGACCCCCCTTTGCCGTCAAGGCAGTACAATATCAAAAGTTCAAATCAAACAAATCTTCCCCCATAAAAATGAAAGTTGTAATCAAACGTTCCTGAGAATTCCACATACACATCTCCTAACTGGCACTTTCCAGTTTTTCCTGTTCTCACAAGTTCCAAGGTGCGGTGCGTGTTTCTGGCTTGCACGAGGTATACACTGAAGCATAGAAAACCTAGGTGAATGAGGTCACAGCCGCTGACAGCAACAATGGCCCAGGGCCAACAGTACTGCATGAGGCAACCAGCAAAAGTAAAGCTGTGCTTGTATTATTTGTTTTTTATTCTCATAGAAAGGATCAGTAAATGCAGGATTCCCCTTAAGAGTCCAGAGAAAAATGACTATGTAAATAAAAAATGGGTGTACAATGTGACCCCGCCCCCCCCCTAACTTATGGTAAGGCTTGAATGGTGTTGTGCTCACACTCACTGGTTTGGGAGTGCTGTTAACCTGGTCTGACACTGTTGCTCATTGAACTTGAATGGATATATATTCTTGAATGGACACTTATGTTCTCTTGTGCTGGAAGTCGATCTGGATAAGAGCATCTGCTAAATAAATGTAATGTAAATGTGATGTAATGTACAACGACAATCATATTTGAGGTTGCCCTCTCCATGCTGAAAAGTCAACAGCAAAAATATAGACAGCCCCCGTGCCATTTTTAGCCACAAGACAGAAAGTACAAGGCTGGAAGCTTGACTGTGCCTACTCAGCTAGCTAGCTGTACCCTGGGAGACATGCTAATGGATTAGCTATGCCACATATCTGACATTTTGTGGATGAGGATGTTCTCATACACCAGCACTGCCAAGTTCGCCTTTTTCCCCCCTCGTCGGGCTTCTCTTCTGCATCATTTTCTTTGAGTGGAAAAAGACTGCCAGCTCCAGCAACACTCTGACACTACAGAGGCAACAGACTGCTCCAGCAGCCAGGCTTGGAGCATCGTTCTACGTATCAGGATAACCATCGCATGGAGCGGTTCCACTGTCTCCATGGTGACGGGGTGGAAGATGCTAAGCTCTGCACTAGTCCCGCGCTGTGGCCGTGTACGCCAGGTACGCCACCTGGGCACATCCGTGACGGCCTGCTTTTGAATCTCAGGGACAGTGACTCTGGTAGACACGCCCACACGGCCTCCCTCACAGTAACTCCTTGATCTGAGGTGGCTGAATAGTGCCCTCATTGGGGCCCATGGTTTTTTTAACACCAAATGACCTGCAGGGCCTCCAACCTGTATTTCAGTCACTGCACCCCAGGTCCTACTGCATGCCCTCCAATGTCAGCAATCCTGGAGAAATAAGCACATGACTAATGTACAATTATCAACTGTATATTTGTAACAAGCGTGAAGGAGCAGAGCCCTTTTTTCATTTTTGGAACTGTTATTCTCATTCCGAAAACATAGTTATAACTTCTACATTGACTGCTCAAATCTGATGCATTTTTAAATGCCTTTCCCCTTTATTCAGCAGTGTTGGAATCATCAACAGTACAGTTGACTTGTCTCATCTCAACAACTATTGTTCATGCAAGAGCAATGAAGCTAGACCAATTAAATCCTCTGATACGCTTGCATATGGAGAAGTGGTTTTTTTTTTTTTGCACAACCAAGTCACACTGTGTACCACAGTGGTATGGGTGCTCATTAGAGGACAGACGCTACTCCACTGATGTCATCCCAGCAACTCATAGGTGCTTGAAAAATAGCAGGCTGCCTCAGAGTGGTATGACCAGGAAACTGAGCCAACTTGTTCCACTGCTGTGAGCTCCCAATCACTGTTAGCAGATGACATGGCTGGGTTAGAATTTTTTTAATTTGTTTTTTTTATTATTTTATTTAAAGTAACACAATACCAATACCAAACAGCAGAATAATAATTAGTATGTCACTGAGAAAAAGAACCCTCTTTGTCATTTGACTCTACTGCTATTGACTAGATCCCAGACTAGTCACTTTCAGATAAGAAATAATGGGTCTGATTTCTTTTACAAAACAAAAATAACACCACCCAACTGCCAAACAGAAACTCCTTATCTGATCACTTAAAACTGAATTAGCTAGAATATACCTACTTAGGAAGTACCATATACAGCTAGTTTGATTAGTAATGCTAGCAATGTTTGCAGCAGGTTGCTACAATACAGTCATTTATATCATTTATTAAGGAAGGCGTGGGACACTGTAAAGCAGCTCATGATTTGAGTCAGGTTGGCGATACCCCTCAGCACAGGGACGATTTAAAAGGTTTATCTTTTAGGTTTATCTGCATGTCTCCTACAATGTTAGGGCAAATCCCCAACCCCTCCTTATTGGACTTCATTTCCCATTTGCCTTTGCAGAAATTTTCTGTGGCATTTCTTTTAAAGTTTACAGTGAGTTGGATCTTGAAACGTCTACGTTAGTCACTGGGGGAAAAGAGAAGTCACGTTATACAATTTATATTGTGTTCGCTTGCTAACTTAACTTTGCTAACTCCCCCGGGTGGTCACGGGGGTCCTTGGAAAATTCAAGAAGTGTATATGTGTTTGTGTTAACGACGCCAATTGAAAACGCGCTACAGTGACGTTTGGTGGGAGTGTAATTAATTAATTGCATGCAGCTTGCAATAAGTGGTAATGATTCGTTCTGCAACCACCGCAGGAAGAAGGGCCAATCACAGCCCCAGTAATTGCGGAGAGCACTGTGACCTTAGTCACATCTGTTAACCACCTGTAGCATGCTGAAGGTAGACAGAAGTGTGCAACAAACCATATACAGCCGCTAGCAATATGCGTCTAAAACAACCATGCAAACATAAACTCAGTTGCTAGCTACATTTCAGTAAATACGATAATTGCAAGCTAGCTATTGTCGACTCCTGTGGTTGAGTATCTAGCTAGCTAGTCAGCTAGCTACATTCTCGCTCGGAGAATCAGTGTTTGTACCATGTTTACTAGCGGCAGCTGATTTATAATGACACTGGCTGACCGTGCAGACCGGGCAGTGACACTCGCCCAACGTGAAACCCGATACCGGATGAATGCTGCCGGCCCAGCCCTCGCGAACGGCTCGCCGTTCTTCCCATTGCGGGTGAGTGCAATGACAATTATGTCTCCGCTTTTTGAAGTGAATAATTCGGTAAAATTGGTAATTTTGAGTTCTGTATGCCATTACTGTGAAATGAGTAAGCTCTCGTGTAAATATGTAAAAATAAGAAAAAATGCTGTTTGTGGTCCCCCACGAATTGACGATTGACTTGTTTCTTATCCAGGGCACGTCAGGGATTACGTTTGAAATTATCCACTTATACAGCTTAATATTTACAAACGCTTGCTCAAAGGTCCAAGATATGATGGACATAGTAAATAAAGACAACTTGGGGAACCCACTCAATTAAAGGAAATATGTTTTAAACAACAAAAATAAAGAGAGAAATTCTAACAGCCGTGTAACCACCCTGCAGTTAGGAGGTACACAGAATGGGGCCTGGCTCTTAAGGAAGCCTGTCTCCCTCATTGTTCAGCTGTCAAAAGGGCATGACGGGTAAGTCAACATGACGTTCCTTGCCTGTCCAGACTACTGAAGCCTTTTACACTGGCACGCTCAACTTCAGGAGCCTAAATCCATCAGCTTTTACTGAATTCAGGTGATTTTTTTAAACCTACAGGTGATCCCCCCAACTTTCAGATATGCTAAAAAGGATGGTGGAACTCCATTAAACCAACTGACTGGTCAGGTAAGGAGGAAACCCATTCATGTTTGGGTATATGCACTTCCAAATCTGAGAAGTGACATGTACATTTTATTACACTTCAATAAGAAAAAAACAGACATGAAACACTCTGTACCTCTTGGTCTTCATTACGTCAGACCCTTAACTACAAGAGGTAGACAAAATAATGGAAACACCAAGTGAAAAAAGGACTCGTATATTGAAACAACTAAATTAAACTGGTCTACAATATATTTCCGCTATGAAAGACATTTTAGAGTCAACACTTTTCAGAGTTTCAAAAGCTTCAAAAGATCCAACTGATTCTGAAGACAAAAACAGTTGGTGCCCAAACTGCAGCTACGTCAGTCACAGAAACTGCAAAATCATTTAGTGTGCCAAGAGGAACGGTGTCAAAAATCATGGTGTCGTATGCCGTACGAGGAAAAACTGCATCAGGAAAGACGGACAGTGGTCACAAGTCAAAGCTCACTGACAGGCATAGACAGACACTTAACAGGGAAACTGCTGTACATCATGAGCTTAACAAAGCTGATATTCATTTTAGGACTGCCATTCAAAAAACAGCTTGTAACCAATGTAGCCAGTGGTCCATGGCCTCCCGTTGCAACAGATAGGAACATCTTCGAACCTTTACAAGAAATTCTGGATTGTAAAGTGCTGAGTTAATTTCTATCTCAAAGAACTGGAGGCCTTCCTCCTTGAAGAATGGTCCAATATCCCACTATAAACACTCAAAACTCGTATAACAGCATTCCAAGAAGAACTGAGGCCAAAGGGCAGCCCAACAATTTATTAGTTAATAAATATTTGTGCAATGTTTGTCATTTCCGTTATTGTTTACTCCCTGATCGCATCTGAATAAACCTGCTCCACTGTGGAACTTTGGCTGTTTTCCTGAAATCTCTTTCCTTGAAAATGTGAGGAAAGAGAGAGAGACTCACAGGCTCCTATTGGCTGTTTAACCAGTAATTAACAGGATACAGGAGGCTCCTATAGGTTGAGTCATAGGTACCCTGAAAGCAGAGGTTGCCATACAGAAAGTGGAGTTTAGCACTGGCCAGTTTACCATAAATTATTGTCTGGAAGTTCACCTGTGACAAGAGAATTTGCTGATGTTTTATCGTCAAAACCTGAAATCTCGGCCTATGCACCAGAACTGCGGGGCGCTTGGGGAAAAATGTCAATATCACCGTCAAGGGCACTAGGAAAGGCTGTAAACAAATGAAATCCTGGTCACCTGCAGCTGAAGCAGCAGGGTACAGTTCACGCCTTGCTGGGGGGGAAAGGAAGTTTTTGTTCAGTCCGTGCTGACACTGCCGTTCCTCTGAGATTCACTCCAAAAAAACGCAAATCATCATTGGACCTTCAAGCGAATTAATGTTTGGAAGGAAGCCTGCGCTATTTTAATAGCTTGGTCTTAACTGACATTTCCAAAAGAATTACAGTGCATTTTCAGTTCATACTCGGTTCTCTGTACAGAGTAGAGGTGTTCATACAGCTCTTCTGATGTATGTAAGGCCCAGGGAAGCCCATATCTGACCTCTACAGGAAGTGACCAATGACACACAGGGAAAGAGAAGTACAGCCTCCGGGCCTGAATGTGTGTCACACAACATGGACAAACGAAAAAAGCACAAATGATAAGAAAGGGGTGCGTGAAAGTAATCAGGCAGACAGCAACTCTGGAATCATGGGAAAACGACTTGGTTGCAGAGGGACAAAAATGTAAACACTGACCACAGAGCACAATGGATATCACCAATACAAGTCATAATGAAACCCAGACAACACTCATATGAAAACTGGCAATGGTAGCATGCAGGAAAAAGAGTGGAGTTATCATAAAGAACACCCTAGCATTCAGCCAGAATCAACACAGATCTACAACCCTGATGGTGGAGACTTGATATGTTCTAGAAATAGTACTCTGTTATATTCCCATGTTGATTTGGCGGTGGCAGCTTGGGGTACTGATTGGTCATTAACCAAAGCCTTCGGGTGTAGTTTCCAGGTGAGGGAACTGCCGTTTTACTAGACAACGATTATAGCAGTAAATATCCAGCTATCTAAACGTAAAACCATTGCAACGTAAGGGCGTATTTTAAGAAAATAAACTATGTGTGAAATCGCGTCTCCTACAGTTTACCCGATACGTAGCCTAGCGAATTGTTCAAGGGGGTAGCCTCTGTCAACTGCTCTAAATCTTCGTTGTTAATTTGGACACTCTTCTATTACACAGGTTATTACACGATCGAATGCTTTTTATGGAATAATATTTTTTTCCCTAATACTGTATTAGGTAATATGTT
Source organism: Megalops atlanticus (assembly GCA_019176425.1). NCBI lineage: Eukaryota > Metazoa > Chordata > Actinopteri > Elopiformes > Megalopidae > Megalops > Megalops atlanticus. Next base: position 16,315,757 of record CM032899.1, read on the forward strand.
TGACCACGTGCTACAAAACCGTAAAAATAACGATAATCTTTAACTATTCGACCAGCACCCACCAACTAGTATGCTCTGGTATGTGCTGTCGACTTGTAAAATGGTAATTAACCATCTTAATAAGCTGTCAAGGTAGCTACTTATTCATCTAGCTTGCGGATGGCAACTGGAAGTGGAATAACCTAGAACGAGTTTTAATACAGTGCCAGTAGGTGGCTGGTTATGGTCGTCACCTGCTTCGGACGCAGCATTCTCGCTTTCCATCGCTGAAAACTGTTTTTCTTTGGTTAGTCTTTTCCCTTTTTTCCTCTTGAAAAACGGCATTGCTGGGTCCTTACGACGCTTGGCTGTAAGGACTTTCGCCTGCTCGAACGCCACAAACTCGAACAAGATGTTAATGCTCCATGCAGTTCTCTGCCAAGTATTTCACCAAGCGAGACACACAGCAAGCATTGCCAGCGTCAATGGTTATAGTCAGGAAAAGTGTTCTGCAACCAGGAAGAACTATACAGTCATCAACCCTCCGACGTTTTAGGCTGAACTCTATTTTCGGTGCCTTTCACCAGCCGCAGTAAAAGTTCACCTGTCAAATAAGTCGCCATGTGAGTAAAGGTTATGTCCAGGATCCCTTCGTTAGCGAACGCAGGCGACTGATAGGTTTTGCTTTACGAAATAGAAACAGAAAGTTTAGACGCATCCATTTTGTAAGGTTCCTCTTGCTGCATAGCTCGGGCGTCGCTAGTAGACGCAAGTGAGCGCTCGTTACTGTTTCCTGAAAATACAGGATATCGTCGCTGCAGCCTTAAGCGGGTAACACAAATTTTGTTTTGTGAAATGGTGCACCTCCACAGGTAGCCAGAAACGTATATTCTAATATGTTGAATATCTTTTTTTTGTTCATTGGCATAGCACACCGTGCCATTCAACCAAGCCATTCCAGTCTGGCATTCCTACCGATTTAACGCAGAAGCAGAAATTAAAATTTTTATATAGCAGTGATAAGCACTGATTAGATTCAATTTGCAGATTAAAATAAAAAATCATGTCTGCCAAATTACACTCATATGTTTCAGTGTATACTTAAAATACTTTTTAAAAGTAAATTGCTTAGTGGCGGGTGAGCTCCAAACAAGCAAAGCAGATACATTACTTTGTTCTGATAATACTTTTTTTACAATCTTAATGTTACCAAATATTGTGATATAATGAAAAATTGTGACATGTAAATTGCAACACTATGCTACAGTATACACAAGGAGGAATCAGCTGCTGGTGGGATGGGTCCTCATTTCAGCTGACAAGTTTCTTTATCACAAAAAACTGTCAGGTGTCAGGAATGGTTTCTTTTGTGTTTATTTTGCTCAACCTGAATACCAATTAGGGTAATGAGTACACGAGGGTCTCGCTCGTGCCCTCGCTGTTTACCAGATTTTCCACCTGTGCTCTCATTGGACTAGATCCTTAGCTGTGGAAGGTGATTGGCCCAGAGATACACTGGTAAAACGTTTGGTGAATAAAAGGCCTGCATTCATTATCGCTTCCTCATGGACAGGTCTGTAACCTTCAAGCAAGTCCTCTGTCGTTGGAAACATAGTAACCCTCATTGGTTGGTTGCTTGAGCACATCAAGTAACCATACTACAGTGGTACTTGACCCATACAAAAGAATGATTAGAAGAAAGTGTTGCATACACACAGAGGCAACCAGACACACGGTTTACACGTGGTTATAATCCTTCATATTTTTGTGGATAAAGATGATTATGGTAATATACCACATTCATTTCCACATTGTGTAACAGTAATGATGATGTAATTATCATGCAGTGCTCAATAATGGTGTTCTTGTGTGAAGAACAGAAGAAAGAGACGTGGAGTGCGTTTGTAGGGAACAGATAATTGCATACATGTTTAGAGCGGGGATTTTTTTCCCCCACAGATGTACACACTTTAGTAAATCTGTTAATAAAACGTACAGCTGGATGAAGACGGAACAGGCCCAGTCATCTGATTTCCCATTAAAAATGAAACTTGAGACGTGGCTGTAAAACCAGGATGTGACGATAAAATACGAAACGTTTAACTACATATCCCATAATCCCCATTCAGTCACATGTCTGAGATTCAGGGCGAGTTGGTAGAACAGATGCAGTTGACATGCTCGACCACTTATTGTGTATCAAGTAATTAAATTTGTTTGTCATTCCATAATTGTAGTTCAAGAGACTTGTATAGAACATAGTGTGCATTGCTGACATGGGGTTTACTCGTAGATCGTCGGTCTTTGGAGGTATCCGCGAGAACCCGTGCTGTAGCCACGAGTAATGGCTGTCTGTTTCTTAATCCAGCGGACTACATGACGTATTCAGCATTAAAATATGTTGCAGTGTTCTGTATAAATCTTTAGTCATCAGACTAACCCGATAACGTTATTACCAAATACCTGTACAAATACCTGTAATTACCAAAAACCGTACAGCCTTATAACTTAGTTAATGCGTCCCTCTGGTAATATGCCTTTTAAAAATGTAAGCGTTAATACAGCGTGAAAAGAACTCGCATAAATGTTTCCATTCTGTAAATTTCTAAGTATGTGTAGTGAATCAAATTCTATAGCGTTTTCATTGATATCGCTATTTGGTCCTATGTGATGTAATTCGTTTCCCTGAACGCTACACTTTATGAAATGTTTATTCAGAAGACTCAATGTTAAATATTGGAAGGGAACTGAAAATACGATTTTACTGATTCATTTTATAACGTTTATGAACATATCACAACATAATATGACGTGTTTTAAATGCTCCACGCATAGAGAGTTGGCAGTTGCTGGTGCTCTATTAAAGCAGGTGTGTGTGTGTGTGTGTGTGTGTGTGTGTCTTCTCCTTACAGCACTTTTTTTCCTTTGTTTTTTAATATTATTCAAATGAAAAGTTACAAAGGGCCACCAGGGCAGTGCTGGGCTGGAAGAGGAAAAAAAAAAAGGATGTTTTTTGCACACCTCCCTATCTGCACTCAGCTCTCTCCCGGCCCCATGACCTGTTCAAAGTAAACTGTGAGTCCACTGCGTGGTGCCTCTCTGTGGAGGGGAAAATGACTGCTCAAAGCAGAAGCCCTTCTCTTTATATCCTGTGCTTCATGCATCAAGCTTTTAGTTACTACAGAAACGGAGTAACTTTCATTTGCTTTACTTAAGGTACTTTACTTATAATCCGAGTGTAATTCAGGTTTTCAGTTTTTTATAAATGAACGATAACGAAAAGGCCAGTTGTGTAAGTCACCTGGGATGAAGGCAGACAAAAAGCAAATCATTCACAGAGGTCCCTAGCCAGGGTTAGAGTTAGCATAGCTCCTAAGGCTGTGAATGTGGGTAGTTATGTGTAGTAGTTGTGGTAGACTCCACAGCTGGAGTGTAGAGTTGCAGTGTCTGACCGTGAACGGTAAACCTCACTGCGGAGACCACAGTATCATGATCATGATTTTCGTTTCCTCTAAGGTACCAATGTGAATGGCACAAGTGCTCCACCACACTGCTAAAGCTAAGAATGTGGATCTGATTGAAATACTGGTGGAGTTTGGTGTTGTTGGCTAGCTACACCAGATGCCTGCAGTTTTATGAATGTGAGTTTGAAAATGGCTAGTAAAACACACAGCCAAAGATGTTTTCCCTATAGTAGTGTTGGGCAGAGGCCTTATCCAAGTAGAGTGAACATTTGAAATTAAAGTTCAGGAATCAAAAACGTACAACTACCACAAAGCCAGCATGGAGTCATGTTATCTTATTTAGACACATAACCGAAGTTGTGCTGTTGGAGGACATAGCACTGGTAATACCTAGGCCAAGCAGTTCAAACCACCACAAGGTGGAGTCTGGACTCTTCCAAAAGCTAGAGGAGTGAGAGGGAGTGATGCATTCTTATGGTACCTCACAGCCATGGATTTGCGGGAATGCAAATATAACCCCTGTAGATTATATACACAGGTTCTACTGACACCCTCTTCCACACAAGGGGGAAAAAAAGCATCTGAAAGAGCACAGCATTCCCTAACTGAATAATGGAAAGTTGTTGCGTGCTTGTGGGTGATGTCATTGCTGTTGTGGTTTCCTGTCTGTTCAGAGGTACACCACTGTACGTGCATCACCAGAGTTGCACCCCTGCGCTGGGTTTGAGAGCGCCGGAGGTAATATCCAAATTCAGTCCACCAGCCTGGATCATCAGCGCTCTCTTCTGCTGCCGAGAGATCATGCATTTATTAATAGTAATGTCCTTACTCTTGTTTATTCTTGCATCGTATTTCATTATATACTATGTATATGATCATTGCACAGTGGACAATAACTTCTCTTCTATTTTATACCTTTCTATTTATTTTATTCTATTGTTTTTGATTTATGCTGGACGGTGCTGTTGTGAAACCCAAATTTCTCTCGGGATTAATAAAGTATTTCTTATTCTTATTCTTATTTATTCTTTAATATATCGGGGTCGTTACAGGTGAATCCTGTGAATGCGGGACGACGACTGGCTGCAGCTAGGCTCCCTGCAGCAGGGAGTTCATTAATTTGGCCTGGATTCTGCGGTTATCAGCAAAGTCTGTTTTTTTGCAGAGAGTGGTGTGGGATCTTTAATTAGAACAGTGAGTCAGTACCTCGGTTTAACACATTTAAAGACACCCCACAACACAGTGTCCCCATCACAGCAACCGGGGGGTTGTCTTAGTGCGCCAAAAATAATTGACCGTTAAATTCAATGTGAAAGGCAGAGCTGCTAATGATCAATAAATTTAGACTGATATGATAAAAATCGCTTTTAAAAATCAAAAACAGTTCCAGGATTATAAAAAGCTAAGCATCAAATTGGGTTCTTTGTCCCTCCCTGTGTCACCTGCTTCCACCTACAGACACACACGCATGCCAACGCTCAACCCCCACAAGCAAGCGTTTGATCTAGTGATACACTGAACAGGTGTGAAAATGACCACGTTCCCATCTGCCCCCTCTCCTGCACCATTAACTGTACAGTTGTACAGTGTGGGTGTAAAATAGCGGTTAACCTCTACTTCCTCTCACCCAAGCGCGTAACGGCTGTGCTGCCTCCAGGGAAACTGCCGCTCGTTGCTGAATACATTTACACCCTAAGAGGCTTGCTAAACTTTAACAAGTATACGGCTGTTAAATGCAAGCCCAGCATATTTCTGCTATGTATGTGTGTGTATGTATATGTACTTGTAGCTATTTTGGTTCAGCTAAAGTAGAGATGGAATCTTATTTATCAGCAAACTCGGAGCTGACGCTACAGGAATTCCAAGAAATTTTCCCCTTCTACTGCAGCCCCTCCTCGCATGTCAAAACATATTACGCACAGCGCATCAACTATAAATACAGTGTGTAAACATGTCTTATGTTTAACAAGTACATTCAGTCATATTTTCCCCTCAGGACACAAGCTGAATGAAATAGAATGGAAGTGGCCGTAGCAGTCCGTAGACCTTCGTTTTTCGGAGAATTAGGTGAGTCCACATTCCATGAAAACATCAGTCAGTGTTTTCATGAGGCATTTTTTTTAAAAAGCAGGAGTCGTTCATGTCAGTTAAAGTCTTGTATTGGCTTCCTGTTTTTGTAAAATGAAGCTTCAGAGAATGGCTTAAGATATTGTTAACACCGCAGACAAAGGCTTAATATTCAACTCGTTATCCAAAGTTACCTTATTTGCATCCATGGCAAACAAGACCAGCTGAAGATGACACACCATTCCATTTTTTTCAATGTGCCATGAATGACTTCCATTATTATTGGCCAAAGAACATTAATGGCAAGCTGTCCCATCTCACAATACTCAAAGCGCATTGCTGTTGTACTGCTTGCGAAACGGAACCGAATCACGAATCTTGTCGGTCTGAAAATTTCTCTTAATTCGTGCGTTCGTGTCAAGAGACTTTCTGTGCTTAGTAAGGGACGGGTGTTCAGCTAGAGCGCATCTTTAGGTGCCAGGTGTTTCATCGAAAACCACACGCTGTTGTCTTGATAAAAACGTACATGCAGGCGGCATTCTGTTTGTAAGATTATGAATAACAGTAATTGCTGCCGTTTATTTACTAGCAATGTATTGATCTTTAAGTCTGAATAAGTGAGGGCGAATCTTGCGGATTTATGAATTCCGTTGAATCAGTTGCTTTTAGGTATGACTAAAACGCTTTATAACTGCTTTATAGATGCAACTTCATATAAACGACAAAACCTCAGTAAGATATATGCCTCAGTTTTAGCGCGGAATCGCGCTGGTACATCAGATATAGTTTTATTTGCATGTTTGCTAAGTCGTGAAAGCATTGACTAAGGACTTTGAGGTAATGCTAATCTGCGCAAGCACAGAGGTTTTCTGTGGTTAAACATAATGCGGAAGCAGTACCGCCAGTAGCAGTGAAACATGTGAGGACACTTTTTTCTTAGCTTGTAGGTCACCCCTCATTGCTACTACTAGTAGTGGCGAAGTGAAAGTTTGCGCAGCCTTTCTTTGGTAAACAACAACATGGTTTCACAGAATACGAGTTATTCTGTTCTGCATATACTGCACTTATATTATGCTGCCGAAGGCTTGTTCATAAGTCATTAGCTGCTACCACGTTTACATGTCATGTTTTGCTACGGCAATCTGACGCGACTGCAAAATATGACACCCCACCGTGTGGTATTCAAAAGGAATGAGGTGGAGCCAGAACGGATTTCTGTTGCTGAAGCTGACTGAAGAACAACGTTATTTAATTTAATGCAATTTATTCCTGAAATATGCGTCTTATCTGCGTTTGACTCCAGGTTTAAATGTATTTTATTGGTTAGTAGTTCATATTTACTAACTTCGCGTATGACTTAGTTTTCCACCACTGCCGTTTGCATGTGTGTGGAGCCTCCTACACATTTACTGACGATTAATGAAAACAAAAGAATTTAAGAGATTTTAAAGTGAATGGAATAATCATTTAAGGAGTTTAAACTCATGATTTGAAGGTTGGTTTGTGAGAGGGGCCATTCTGTTCAGATGTATCCATGTGGTCCATATATTAATGATAGTTTGTCACTGACGTTATCCCTAAATAGGGTTGTAAAAACACCCATGGAAATTTGGTTGTTTTGTTCCAATGAATGATAGAGAGATTGTGGTATTAAATGGAGTCAGAAACTCCTGCCCATCACTGGTAGCGTGACTGAGTCCTCTCCCCACCAGGGTTCTGGGCGGTGCGAACAGTGGTGCACGAGGCCGCCGCCCTGGGCCACGCCCTGCTGCTGCAGCAGCTGATTGAGAGCGGAGCTCCCGTCAACATCGTCAACTTGGACAACATCACGCCCCTGCACGACGCCTGCATTCAGGGCCAGGCCCAGTGCGTCAGACTCCTGCTGGATGCCGGTGCACAGGTGAGAGAGAGAGAGCCACACCCCCAGCACAGGTGAGCGAGAGAGAGAGGGCCACACCCCCAGCACAGGTGAGAGAGAGAGAGAGAGCCACACCCCAGCACAGGTGAGAGAGAGAGAAGGCCACACCCCCAACACAGGTGAGAGAGAGAGAGCCACACCTCCAGCACAGGTGAGAGAGAGAGAGCCACACCTCCAGCACAGGTGAGAGAGAGAGAGAGTCACACCCCCAGCACAGGTGAGAGAGAGGGCCACACCCCCAGCACAGGTGAGAGAGAGAGGGCAACACCTCCAGCGCAGGTGAGAGAGAGAGGGCCACACCCTTAGCACAGGTGAGAGAGACAGGGCCACACCCCCAGCACAGGTGAGGGAGACAGGGCCACACCCCCAGCACAGGTGAGGGAGACAGGGCCACACCCCAGCACAGGTGAGAGAGAGAGAAGGCCACACCCCCAACACAGGCAAGAGAGAGACAGGGCCACACCCCCAGCACAGGTGAGAGAGAGAGGGCAACACCTCCAGCGCAGGTGAGAGAGAGAGGGCCACACCCTTAGCACAGGTGAGAGAGACAGGGCCACACCCCCAGCACAGGTGAGGGAGACAGGGCCACACCCCCAGCACAGGTGAGAGAGAGAGAAGGCCACACCCCCAACACAGGCAAGAGAGAGACAGGGCCACACCCCCAGCACAGGTGAGAGAGAGAGAGGGCAACACCTCCAGCGCAGGTGAGAGAGAGGGCCACACCCTTAGCACAGGTGAGAGAGACAGGGCCACACCCCAGCACAGGTGAGGGAGACAGGGCCACACCCCCAGCACAGGTGAGAGAGAGAAGGCCACACCCCAACACAGGCAAGAGAGAGACAGGGCAACACCCCCAGCACAGGTGAGAGACACAGGGCAACACAGCACGGCTCCTGATTTTTGCACAGTGGTTACCCCCAGCTTTTCACAGCATGGTCACTCCTTTCCTGATCTCATGGGTGTGCGCAGGTGGACATTAGGACTGTCCATGGGAACACCCCGCTCTGCAACGCCTGTGCAGCAGGGAGCCCGGAGTGCGCTAAACTCCTGCTGGAGCACGGAGCCACAGCCAACCCCACCCTCACCGCCCTGACTGCCACGCCCCTGCACGAGGCCTGCATACGAGGTGACACACACACTGTCCAGCCGTCAGTCTACCTAAAACACTTCAGTTCATCAATGCACTGCTGTGTGTTTTACCACAAAGGCAGATACTCATGCATCTCTACTGCTGATAACTGAGTCCATGGCCAGTATACAGTATAATCACGTTCTACAGTATGTGTGTGGTTCTGTAGGCAATGTGGACTCTGTGTGTGGTTCTGTAGGCAATGTGGACTCTGTGTGTGGTTCTGTAGGTAATGTGGACTCTGTGTGTGGTTCTGTAGGTAATGTGGACTCTGGGTGTGTGGTTCTGCAGGTAATGTGGACTGTGTGTGTGGTTCTGTAGGTAATGTAGACTGTGTGTGTGGTTCTGTAGGTAATGTGGACTGTGTGTGGTTCTGTAGGTAATGTAGACTGTGTGTGTGGTTCTGTAGGTAATGTGGACTCTGTGTGTGGTTCTGTAGGTAATGTAGACTGTGTGTGTGGTTCTGTAGGTAATGTAGACTGTGTGTGTGGTTCTGTAGGTAATGTGGACTGTGTGAAGCTCATGATCGCAGAAGGAGCGCAGCTGGAAGCATTCGACATCTACTTCGGAACCCCGCTGCATGCAGCATGCATCAAAGAGCACGTCGACTGCGCCAAGGCACTGCTGATTGCAGGTGAGGAGAGGAGGCCTGCAGCAGGCTGCTGCATATCTGAGTTTAGCGAGAGGGACTCAGAAGGGTCTGAGTTCCAATCATCTGTTGTAGAGGTGCAGGATGTACATAATAGTGTGCTAAGCTAAATGATCAGGTGCTTAGCAGATCGTATTGCCCAGGGTAACTTGTGTAGCTAACATTTTGGTATGTTACCCTTTGGATATTTACTTGAACAATCCAGGCTACGAACCCCGTTTCTGAATCACTAGGCCTCACTGGAGCACATTTCCCACAAAACCACGCTCTGCGTGCTGCTCTGTGTTTTTCCACTGCAAGTAAAATTAGTTTTAACTTTTAACGGGTTTCCTTAGGCGCCAGTGTGAACGCTGCCAAATTCCACGAGACGGCGCTCCACTACGCGGCCAAAGTGAGGAACGTGGATCTGATCGAGCTGCTGGTGGAGTTCGGGGGGAACGTGTACGCCAGAGACAACCTCGGCAGGAAGCCCATCAACTACACCAGGCCTGGCTCCCCTCCCGCTCTCTGCCTGCAGTTTTATGAATGTAAATTGCTGCGCTTGTGTCGCCGCTCTGTCAATCCCAGCAATCGAATGCTGTTCATTGTAGCTCATTTTTACAGTAGTAATGGTCACAAAGCAGTGAACGTACAGCTTTATCTATTTTCAAAGAGGGAATAAAAAAAGAACCCAGGCCCACTCTGAAAGAAAAAAACTGGGATATTCCCTGATCCCAGGAAAAGGTGGTCACGAGTGTGAGTGGGTAGTGTGGCAGGAAGGGGATGGCGTGGTGGGTAAAGTAAACAGTAAACCCTTGTACAGGGTAACCTAATACCGCACCACACTTACTCTGTAGTGAAATCCACTTTTGCAATACCTGTTTACAGCTCAGCGCGATCATGGTGTTCTCTGTTTCTGCACAAGTCAGTGCAGTGCCTCCCCTTTATAGCAAGGGTTGCCTACAGGGATAAGGGTTAAAATAAGACTTTTTCTCTTGTTTGATGTAGCCTGGATCGTGCAACAGCATTGAAATGTTCACAATTTTTAAATGCTCTTAGGTGCACTGTGTGTATTTCTGAGGCATAGCAGTTAAAAATTCTTATTCATTACATGCAGATATATGCATTCCAGTTACAATATTATGTAATGCTCTGACTTTTCACAACCATTTTTTTTCAAGAAATAATTGCAAAATTGTAATTGACTTAAACTACTTGATTTTCCTCCTGGAGGGTGTGTTCATATTGTGTTGTGTGCTTTGTGATGTCATCATGTCCCATGAGCCTTTGTGGTTTCCTGTCTCTCCATAGCAACGCCCCTGAGCTTGCAGCACCTGAGCAGGGTCGCTCTGAGGACGGCGCTGGGTACCAGAGCGCAGGAGGTCATGTCCAAACTCAACCTGCCAAACCGGATCATCCGCTACCTCTGCTACTGCTGAAAAACTCAACGTACCTGCTGGTGCCTCAACTACCTCTACAACAAGAGACTCCCAGACCCCCCGGGGGGCAGGAGGTCTTTGGAACAGATCTACAAGGCCGACAGAACTTGGAGACTGCAGAACTTTCCAGTGTCAGAGACTACTGACAGACTCCCGCCATTACAAAACAACCACTGCGTTAACCAGTAATGGCATGTACATAAATTTGTATCTGTGTATATGTGTGATCATGGAATTATGTTTTTAGAGTTCTAGAAACTACAAAAAATTCCAATGGAAAATCTCTCTCCTGTTGTTTGTTAAAGCATTCTTTTATTTGTTTCCTTTTTGACTGTGGACAGTTCTGTTCAGATTATTTTAAATGCTGTCACAAACATCAACAGTGTTAGTTTCTGCGTAATATTTCGCCCTTTAAATGGGTGGACAACTACGAAAGCTCAGATGAGACTGGTGCAATTAGCCGAAGTGTTACGACTACAGAAGCAAAACTACAACTCCCAGAATTCTCCAAAGCCTGTATATCGATGTCCTGTGATGTGTCAAAACTACAGCAAGCATGTGATGTTGCTTTACGACCATAAACAGAATGGAAACGACTTCAGCAGCGTTTCAGCCCCCGATTTTAGTACACAACATTAGTACCGTAATGTTGTAACAGGAGTGCCGCGGTCCAAATGTGAAGCGTCAACAGCTTCTCCACTGAGTGGCAATTTGCCCGACTTGCTGCCTTCTTGCTTGCGCAACATGCTACTGTAATATATACATATAGTATAGCGAGTGGAAATGGATATCCACCCCGATAGAGCTTACTTCTTTGGAGATATAGGTGAGTCGTATGAAAAATGGAAAGCCAGCTGGCTCCGATTTGATGCAGTGTTTACCTACAGCATCGTTACATAGCCAGCAAAATGGAAGTCGCAGACTGGCGCGCCGCAATGTCCCTCAACATCAAGTCAGCACTGGGTGCCCATGTCAAATTCGAGAGTCGTGGCGTGTCAAATGACTTTTGCGGCTATGCTAAACACCAGGGATTAATTGGTAGCTTTATAAATTAGCTAACAGTGCGTGAATGAAAACTGTGTTACGTACTTGATAGGGAGAGGTATGTGAAGAGTGAACTCAATCTTTCTTCTTCCGTTTCTTCCTTTCAGTTTGTAGTTGAATTTAATTAGTACGCATAGTTCTTTGGTAAATTACTTAAATTCATTTTGATACACTGGAATATATTTTATCTAAATATACAGTGAAATTAAGCAGAAACATGTCCTTGCCATTTGTTTCCAAAGCTGTCCATGGCGTTTATTATTATGTTATTATATTTCTCTTCAGTTGAACCAGAAAATCGTCTCATTGGAATTTCGAGGCTCTTTTCTAAGAAGCTGAACACGAAGCAACGCATCTTGTTGCCCATAAATCTACAATCACGCGAAATAATGAACAACAAACTGAAAAACAAAGCATAAATATATATACATTTATTAAGTCAATACTGTACTCTGAAGTACAGCTGATATGTGTGATTTAGGTTAGTGCTAAAAGTGTGGGTCTTTGCTACATTTCATATGAGTTCTAAATTAAGATTAGGAATCAGATTTAATATGCAAATACATCAAAGAAAAGCAACTTCATGTCTGTCTGACAACACATCCCTGCTGAATGCCATGGGTTTGTAAAGCTGAAGAATGTTAGTATTAAATACACCTTATTTGATAATAATGTTTGTAAGTCAATAGTGTATGTGTTATACCTGAATTGCATGAGCAATTGATTATTCTTATTTAAAAAGACTGAAATTGTCTGAACCCCTCTGTTTCCTGATAATACAGAGAATGAGCTCATTAGTCAGTTTCAATACATGCCACTACTTTTAATACCCTAATGTTTACCAACTCACCCAGATCCTGGGGGACTACCTATTTGTATACCTTTTTCATTGACTGTTTGCAGTGGTTGTAAAACACTGACACTAAACATCATTCTCACAGAAAGTTTTCACTTGACAGAAACTGAATTAAAAGTGCCTGATGTGCTTTGAGACGTACACTGTTGAGCTGATGTGTGTGGTCAGCACAAATGGTGAATATCGGTTTTCAGTAATTGTGGTAACCTCACGTCAGACTTGTAAGGGCTGTTATCAGAAACGCTAAGCGCTCTGATGTGCACCACACGCAGGATGCTGGGTGGAGAGGACAGAGGTGCACAAGGCCGCTGCACTGGGTCATGTCGCGAAGCTCGAGGAGCTGATCCAGAGCGGAGCGTCTGTCAACGCTGCCACTGTGGACTCCATCACCCCGCTGCACGAGGCCTGCATTCAGGGCCAGACCCAGTGCGCCAGACTGCTGCTGGACGCTGGCGCACAGGTGAGAGAGAGAGAGCCACACCCCCAGCACAGGTGAGAGAGAGAGAGGGCCACACCCCCAGCACAGGTGAGAGAGAGAGAGCCACACCCCCAGCACAGGTGAGAAAGAGAGCACAGGTGAGAGAGAGGGCCACACCCTCAACACAGGTGAGAAAGAGAGAGGGCCACACCCTCAACACAGGTGAGAGAGAGGGCCACACCCTCAACACAGGTGAGAGAGAGAGACAGGGCAACACCCCCAGCACAGGTGAGAGAGACAGAGCAACACCTCCAGAACAGGTGAAGGAGCCAGACCCATACCTCAGCACAGCTCCTGACTTTTACAGTATAGTTATCCCTGCTGCTTTTTACAGCATGGTCACCCCTCTCGTTCTCTCATGGTTGTATGGTTGTGTCCCCTGCGCAGGTGGATGTTCGATCCATCCACGGGAGCACCCCGCTCTGCAACGCCTGTGCAGCAGGGAGCCCGGAGTGCGCTAAACTCCTGCTGGAACACGGAGCCACAGCCAACCCCACCCTCACCGCCCTGACTGCCACGCCCCTGCACGAGGCCTGCATACGAGGTGACACACACACTGTCCAGCCGTCAGTCTACCTAAAACACTTCAGTTCATCAATGCACTGCTGTGTGTTTTACCACAAAGGCAGATACTCATGCATCTCTACTGCTGATAACTGAGTCCATGGCCAGTATACAGTATAATTACGTTCTACAGTATGTGTGTGGTTCTGTAGGTAATGTGGACTCTGTGTGTGGTTCTGTAGGCAATGTGGACTCTGTGTGTGGTTCTGTAGGTAATGTGGACTCTGTGTGTGGTTCTGTAGGTAATGTGGACTCTGGGTGTGTGGTTCTGCAGGTAATGTGGACTCTGTGTGTGGTTCTGTAGGTAATGTGGACTCTGTGTGTGGTTCTGTAGGTCATGTAGACTGTGTGTGTGGTTCTGTAGGTAATGTGGACTGTGTGTGGTTCTGTAGGTAATGTGGACTCTGGGTGTGTGGTTCTGCAGGTAATATGGACTCTGTGTGTGGTTCTGCAGATGATGTGGAATCTGTGTGTGTGGTTCTGTAGGTAATGTAGACTGTGTGTGTGGTTCTGTAGGTCATGTAGACTGTGTGTGTGGTTCTGTAGGTAATGTGGACTCTGTGTGTGGTTCTGTAGGTAATGTAGACTGTGTGTGTGGTTCTGTAGGTAATGTGGACTGTGTGAAGCTCATGATCGCAGAGGGAGCGCAGCTGGAAGCATTCGACATCTACTTTGGAACCCCGCTGCATGCAGCATGCATCAAAGAGCACGTCGACTGCGCCAAGGCACTGCTGATTGCAGGTGAGGAGAGGAGGCCTGCAGCAGGCTGCTGCATATCTGAGTTTAGCGAGAGGAACTCAGAAGGGTCTGAGTTCCAATCCCAGAAGGAAAATGCCTGTTTAGCCAGTTTTTCATCTGCACTGAAAAGTCAGAAGTGCACAGGATGTGAGTAGTAGAGTCTGCTAAACTCAAGGAGGGCTGCCGTGTCATGGTAAAATCTCAAGACGGGTGTGAATTCAAATCATCTGTTGTAGAAACTGTTCTAGAGGCTCTGGATGTGTGTAGTAGTGTGCTAAGCTTAACGATCAGGTGCTTAGCAGACACTTTTACCCAGGGAAACTTACATAGCTCATATTTTTATATATTATTCTTTGGTTATTTACCAGAGTAATGCAGGCCATGAACCACATTTCTGAATCACTAGGCTGCACTGCTGCAGCATATTTCCCACAAATCTATGCTCCTGCTGCCTGCCTTATTTTTACTTTGTACGTAAAATCACATATAGCATGAAGCATGCCACTGTTTCTCCAGGTGCCAATGTGAATGGTGCTAAGTTCCACGAGACGGCGCTCCACTACGCGGCCAAAGTGAGGAACGTGGATCTGATTGAGCTGCTGGTGGAGTTCGGGGGGAACGTGTACGCCAGAGACAACCTCGGCAGGAAGCCCATCGACTACACCAGGCCTGGCTCCCCTCCAGCTCTCTGCCTGCAGTTTTATGAACGTAACTTCTTATATTCCTGCTCTGATTATCCTGTTAAATAATATCTCATGGACTGATCCACTTTTCTCATACTTATTTTTTACACAAATAAGTATTAATATTAACATTACAACGGATAACAAACTACTTGATATCTCTCCCTGAAGTAGTTCCCAGGTCCTCTCGTGCAGATTGTATTTATGTGTATGTGATGTCATCATGTCCCATGAGCCTTTGTGGTATCTCGTCTGTTGATAGGTACACCTCTGAGCTTGCAGCATCTGAGCAGGGTTGCTCTGAGGGCGGCATTGGGTACGAGAGCGCCAGAGGTCGTGTCCAAGCTCAACGTATCACCGCGCATCATCAGCTACCTCACCTACAGC
>CM032899.1:16336130-16373630 GCA_019176425.1 Megalops atlanticus
AACATCTGATTACTCTACCAATGAATGAACTACCAGTGAAAAAACGTTGTTCAGTTGTCTGCAAAAATGATTTGTTTAGTGTAATTAGTGACAGAACTGTTTTTAATTTAACATTGTAGTGGTTACATGTTTCACTGCAACATTGTGCTTGCTGCACCTCTCAATGTTATTCCAAAAGGAGCCAGAGTGAACGCTGCTAGGTTACACGAGACGGCTCTCCACCACGCGGCCAAAGTGAAGAACGTGGAGCTGATCGAAATGCTCGTGGAGTTCGGGGGGAACGTGTACGCCAGAGACAAACACGACAAAAAGCCCATCGACTACACCAAGCACGGCTCCCCTCCTGCCCTCTGCCTGCAGTTTTATGAATGTAAGTTATATAATATTAATAGTATCAATGGTACAGAACAGAGCTGTGCCTAAAAAATGTGATGTCATTGTCATCATGTCCCATGAGCCTTTGTGGTTTCTTGTCTCTCCATAGCAACGCCCCTGAGCTTGCAACACCTGAGCAGGGTCGCTCTGAGAACGGCGCTGGGTACCAGAGCACAGGAGGTCGTGGGCAAACTCAGCCTGCCAAACCGGATCATCCGCTACCTCTGCTACTGCTGACCGCTTGACCCTTTGAGCCCTCGGTACTGTTTAAATTCGGCCGCTCGCTCCCAGACTGACAGGAAGCTGGGAGCTGCGGGCATATCAAGAGAGGCTGTGTGTGTCAGTGCTACAGTGGACTAAAACGAAATTTTAAGATGTTCATAACATGCACAAAAAATATTTCAAAACATCCTCTGTCCTCATTGTGGTGAAGCACTTTTCTTTTCAGTGTATACAGTATTTATTTATATATACTACCATAACCATATATATATGTATATATATAAAACACTTTATGTACTACACTTTCTGTATCCTGTACTACAGTGGAATTATGTGTAGGAAAAAAACATATCTACTGAACCTGGGCAAATCATGAAGATGGGCACCCTGAATGGAGGGGATGTATCCCATCATGCAGCTCTTTCGTCATCTCCACAAAGAAGTCAAGAGTATTTGGCACCAGCAAATTTGTCACCATGCCGAGGACTCGCAATGTACTGATGCCCTTCCTAAACTGCATTGAATTGTGGGCCATATCTTGTTGGACCTATCTCACTGCTCCCATTGACAGAACACTCTCTCCACAGGGGGCAGTGAGGAGATGGGAAAGCACAACGGTCCTGCTCTGTTTTCATCTTGGTAAATATCAAGTATATCACTGTGGGTCTTCATGAGGTCTTAAATATTGTGTCGTAATAAATATGACCCGCCACTGCTGTGCTTAAAGTTGCTCAATATTGCTAAAGTTTCAGTAGATTCACAGTTGTGTTGCTGTGTTACATTACAGTTGGCATTCTGAAATACATCTCTAAGGACCTCTGTGGGCACTTGTCTTCCTGACCTCAATATAGCTTGATCACATGGTTGTGAAACAAAAAACCTTCAAGGACTGTAGAAGAGAGGTTTAATATTCTGCACACCAATCCCTTTCTGTTTCACCGCAGCTCAAGATGATGGCAAACAACACATCGGGGTAACATCATGAAATAAGGACACATTCCGGATTGAGTAATTATGAGAAAACTGAAACAGCAGAATGACCACTGTTTATGCAGGCAGCGGTCCCCATGTGTTCCTGTTCACTGGAGTCTGATTGAACGTCCGATGACCACAGTTCTCAGAAACAGGAACCAAGAACTTTAGGACGATCACAAAATGGACTGCTGACTCGTTCAATGTATAAAATTATCATTTGCTAGAGAGAGATTAGGAATTGTTTGTGAATTACAGTGTATACAGTTCTGTACCAGTACTGGCAGTAGCCATTGGTCCATATGGAGTATGCAGTCAGTATGCCAGTGCTGACAGATGACAGATTGTTTGGGCAGCTGTTCTTTTAGTGAGGGCTAGTACAGCACACCACTGGAATCACCTTTGGTCCAGATTAAGGATGGTCATGTGATCACCCACAGAGTCTCACAGGCAAGGAACCATCATGGCCTTGTGGTTAGCGCTTCATCTTCCTGTCCAGTGGCACAAGGTCACCTGCTGACCATCTGATCATCTCTGCAGGGAACAAACTGGAAACAGGAACTGAACAATCCTGAAAACTTTCTTTGTACCACTGATAGGGTGGAACGAATATGACAAAAAGCAAAAATTGGTCTTGATCAAATGAAAGACAAATTCTCAGCTTTGGCCTCGTTGTGGTAAAACAGTTAACCCACAACAGATGACTGGAAACAATACCAGTAGTTTCAGGTGTACTAAATCTAGACAGTAGGGCTGTATCGGTGTGAGTGAGTAATTCAATCCATCTCAGTTTGAATGTGCGGTTTTGATCATTTTGTTTGTTGAAAATCACTCTAGCAAATCCTAGTACTGGGATGGTGGACCCTGAACCACAGCACCCCAATGGACCTCGTCCATCTGTCCATTTCTCCACTGCCAATAAATGTATCCTTCACCTCAGTCTCCACACTGAGAGCCTGTTCATTCTTAGCCATGCCCCCCCTAGTGGTGCATTGAGCTACTTGCAGCGGCTCACCACTGTCCAACTAGATCACTTACTCCCAGCTGTTGCCCCCTAGTGGTGGAAGGAGTTTTGCTCACCACTTTCAAGGAGAGCCTGCTCATTATCACCCCTTGCCCCCTAGTGGTGAGGCAAAGAGATTACAAGAGTACTGTTCATCACCCTCCAACCACAGCATGCTCACTGTCCATGTTGGCCCCCTAGTGGTAGAATCAGCTGTCTGCAACAGCGCTGCTCACCATCTGACAACAAGGCCGTTCATTCTCACACTTGGCCCTCCAGTGGTAGAATGAGCTACTTACAAGAGTGTCATTTACCGCCTCTAAACACGGCCCCCTAGCTGTGAGACAGCTTACCTACAACTATGCCAACAAAAGCCTGCTCATCATCAGCTTCTGCCCCCTTGTGGTGGAATACACCACCTACAGCAGTGTCACTCAGTACCACATGCTGCCCTCTGAATCCTAACCTCATCGGACTGCACCTGGGATCATCCAACTTTGCCCTGCCCTGCCGTACTTCTGAACTTCTGATGAAGGACAAACACCTGACGTACACCTGAATGCTTTTCTAGTCATACGCACATGTTATAGTTTGTACATGAGTTAGTTTGGAGATATATGCTATGAATCTTATTGCATTTGCCTATTTGCTGCTTGTATTTTGAATGGGGAGTTCACTGGCCTTGAATGAAAAAGGCAGTTGAGAAGGTGTGGCACAAGAAGGAGAATGATTTTTACAGAAAAGAAGAACAGAGTATATGTTATGCCCTATTTAAAAACAGGTTTTTAGTAGGTCACAAAACACTGTACTTACTCTAAGCTGATCCTTTAGGAAATGGAAAACTACAACAGCCCTATTGGTGTCTGAGTTTTACCATGGGGTCCTTCCAGTCCTGTGTCGCAAGTCTGAACCAGCTCTACAGCATTGGAGAGTAACACAAGGTTCTCTGTGCAATCAATCTTCTGTGGTCAGGGGAATTTACATGTGACGAGATACTGCTCTGTTAAGAACAGAGGATATAACTGCTATACATTTACACACCAGGCACAGTATGTATATGTAAATTTAGTTTCTATGAGGTCAGGGTATGTGAAGTAATTTCTGCTCAGAGGGACATTACCGCCTTTTTTGGGATTTGAGCCAGCAGTGCCTTGGGCATAGTCCTGATGAACCTGTTGTTTTGTTGTGCTTGTATTTTGAGTATCACTATCAGCAAACTCTTCACCCCTGTCTGGGTCAGGGTTCAGGATCAACTGTTCTCAGTTCGGCATATAGTCACTCTGATGAAGCGGGGCATTCGGGCAGCGGTGTGGATTACAGGGTAACCCGAGGAAGACTGCCATTGCTTCCATTAAAAAATGTTGAGGTGTCAGTCTGTTCCAGGACCTGTGAGGCTTAAGGTGAATGCCCCCGTTGCATGAATAAGCATGTTACAGAAATAGATTGTGTCTTAATGTTGTGTCACTCTGAAAGGATAAACAAGGGAGGGAATGCATGCCCATGTATAAAGAAACATTGCAGGTGGAAAAAAAAAAATGCCACTAAGGCTGTTCCCAGACCTGTGTCACGTAATGAATGAGGTGTTGACACTGACTGTAGACTGATCCAAGACCTGTGGGAGTGTGGGGAGGCACACTTACATGACGAATGAGATGTTGGCAGTGGTTATGGAATGTAACCAATGCAGGAAAACACTGATGCCCACTCAAACATATGACAAATCAGTGCACCTGACACAGACTGGCAAATCAGAGCTCGAGAACAGACAGCAGGATGTTTCCAGACCATTTTTTATTTTTATTAATTATGTTGTATGCCTGACCTAAACAATTTGCCTGTCCTGTGACCTAAACAATTCACTTCATCATTTTTGATTATTGTGTAAGTAATAGATATATAGATAGATAGATAGATAGATAGATAGATAGATAGATAGATAGATAGATATGCCCCATACAGATGGAACTTTTAGCCAAAATGCTTACACCTTTTTGATCTGTAGAGGGTCCACCTGTACAGGGTCCACCATCTAAAGAGCCAAGTAGAGTTACTCTTCTTTTAGAACACATTTTCAATCAATATTATTGATAATAGATAATAATAAAGACTTGCAGAATAAAAAAATATTTCACGTGCAATGTGTTTAATGGCACATGTAAAACAGTGGCTTTTTTCAGGGTTCGAGTAAATCTGGCCCTAGGCTTACAAAGGACTCAGGCCTACTCATATACGGAGAAAACTGAGCTGGAGGGGTGGAGGGGTCTGATCAAGCCATGCCCTTAACAGCAGTCACACGGAGATCTGATCCATAGACTATTCTGTTTAGCAAACAATCATTGATTTTGAAGCTGGTGAAGCTGTCTCAGGAGCAGAAGATATTGCTGCACTTCCTCCATGCAGATGATAGTGTGAGTTTGTGCGTGTTTGGTGGACCTCCTCTTCAGTTACACTGAACAGCATGCTCATATCAGACATTTTCCAGGTCACTGCGTGGTCCGCCGTTCAAAGCGTTGGTGCCGTAACTTATTATATGCACTTTGTACTCTTACTTTCTAAGTCACACTGAATAAGAGCGTCTGCTAAATGACAATGTGTGTTTTCTAATTACGGCAAACACTTTAGGCCACATTAGCACCGACGCTGCAAAGACATCTGCAAACAAACATTAATCAGTGTTTCCTCTACTGTTTCATATCAGTTAGCCATGTGGTTTATCATTTTCCCATCTGAACACAGTTTGTGTGTCCAACATATTATTTGCACGTGTCAGTAACTTGGGGGTTTGTACCTCACCTGTTGTTTTTGCTGTACACATTAGGAATTTCCTGCAAGATAAAAGGAGAGTTTTTGCAACTGGGAACGAGAAGGGGGTATCCTTTTGCTTTACGAGTTACCTGTTACTAGAAGCTAACCAAAGATGATAATGAGGCAACTGCCTTGCAAGGAATTGTGGGCAATATGAATTACTGACGTGACCACACCGTGGACATAACGGTATGCCTGCAATATGACCCGCTCCAAAGACCGGGTGTAGGTATGGACGACGCAATTAATATCGGATGTCAAAGAATGGGTAAGTCAGACAGAATGAATCGTTTATTGCGTGTTCTGTTTATTGCACGTCGATATAAAGTAAGTTGTATCTGAATTCTGTGTGTTCAGATTAAGTCAGATGATAGAGAAGATAATATCTGTAAGCAGTCAGATTTCAGGGTAGTTGTTGGTTTCACAAGCCAGAAGTCGCAGGAGCTTGTCTTAAAAGTTAATTGGTGTTAATACAATATGCTTGTGTTTTTGTAGTGTCGTACATTTATATTGCTTCCAGTTTGTCTGGAATTTGTCAAGACGTATGCAGGCCTAGACTAAAGGCATCATTGGGTTGCATGCATTTGGAATTGTGCCTCTTTAGTCCTCTGTGTTCTCTAGCTTTACCTGTGCATTTTAGCCACACCTCTTTGTTGTAGGCTATTGCAGAGCATCGTGGTCAATGTAGTTAGATGCAGCTGCACAGTCAGGTCCTAGAGTTTAGTTTTCCTGAATTATCAAGCTGTGTACCTGATCTCCGTTATATATCGGCAGGAACAGTCAGCAGAGTATGTAGAAGTGTCTACACACCTGAAGTTCTGCTATTGTAGGAATGTATCGCAAGTATCTGATTATTGCATTACACTGTATTGTATTAAAGTGCGGTGCACGTGGTGTCCACATTATTGCACAAAAGGTAGTTTCCATTGCATTTCACATAATAATATCATTATTGCACGTGAGGTGGTCCATGGTTCATTGTCACCTTCTATGGCGGGGGCGGGGGTGTTCAGCTGCATTACAGCTCTGGGGAAAAAACTGTCCTTCAATCTGGTTGTGCAAGCTGAAATACTTCTGAATCTCCTGCCAGATGGGGAGATTGAACAGGCGGTTGCTGGGGTGAGTCGAGTCCCTGACAATGTGTGCCCGTCACAGACAGCGTGAGCTGTAGACGGACTTGATGTGTGGGACTTGTGTCCCACTTCCTGTGAAGTCCCGATTACTCGCTGTGGTACTTTCTGGTCGTTCCTGGTGCAGCTGGCACATCATACAGTTATACAGTGTGTCAGTGTGCTCTCTATGGCACACTGGTAAAAGTTCATAGGGCATAGGGGTTAGAGGACATCTTTTGCCTGTTTTGGTTAACAGTCTGCTTTTATATTGTCAGGAGGCTGTTCCACAGTCAAGGGTCTTCACTGAAAAAGCAAGGTCTCCCTTTGTTCTAGAGTTTAGTTTTCCTGAATAATCAAGATCTTGAACTGATCTCACTTATATCCTAGCAGAGTACATGGTTAAAATTTCTGTGATATAATTAAGGATCAGCCCATATTTTGCTAAAGTACTTAATAAATCCTTAAAATTGATATGACACCAATCTCAGTTCACAGAAACTTTGATACATGCAAAGCAGCAAAAGCAGTTTTTTTTTTTTTTTTTTAAAAAAAAGATCTGCTCAGACCAGTGGTGACCGCTGTTGATTCACACATTTCTGCTCTGTTCCAGCTCGTCTCAGTGATATCATTGGACCTGTTGATTGGATGGCAACTCAGATCTCCTCTTCCAGGTGCCAATCAACTTCTTTGTGGGAAGGCCTCCAAAACCCCCAGGACCCTGGCAGACCAAGAGCTTTAATCACAAAAAAATAATCACAAATTAAGCAAAGATATGAACAAATGTCCTATTGGAGGGCAATGGGGGAAGAACCGGTCTTGAAGAACTTCAGTTGATCAAGCCATTGAAATACAATGCAAGTCAGCCTTTGGAGACTCCCAGGTGAATACTGCTTTACGTGACATTTAGTACGAGGGCTTTGCTTCTAAAGTTTGCGTGATTATTTTACATGCTTCTACATGGAGATGCAGCACTGCCTGCTCACCTCATGAATGTCAAAATGACCGGTTTACCTGTTGACTTGCTCTTCGCACGCAGGATTACACCTTCAGCTGCTGCAGCCTTGCTTCCCCTCAGCTCAACACATGAACCTGGGAAACTTTTGACACGTCCTGGTACTGGAGAGCCAAAGTCTTGTGCACGTCCATAACTTATTAATCACCACACAGTCTAGCCAAAGGAGCAAGACCATTAAGCAAGTTTTGTAGATTCAACACACTAGCCAGTAAATAGCTGGGAAGCTCTAAACACAAACATTCATTTTGTATTTCAATGCCTGGCTAAATTGAATTAAGGTTGATATAAACGCGTTGGACAACGGCACCACCTCCCCTCCACCCTGCAAAATTTGCTACTCTCTAAGGTTACTTTAAGGTTACAATCTGACAGGCTAATTGCAAAAGATCCTTTTTGAAAAGTTGCCACGAGCCCAGACGCACATTCCAACTCACCGCAACCTGAGAGAAGCCAGGAAACCCGCTGCATGGATAATAAGCCTTTGTATGCACTCAGCTGTAGCTCAGGTGAATTGAATGAGCAATTATGTAAGGAGGTAGCCGCCTCAAGGTGAGGAAGTGAACTAACCCAATCACAGGACATGACATCTTCAAGTCTGATGAACAAAGGGCTGTGCGTGTGTCCTGGCAGCTGGGGCAGAGGGCTAAGGTGCATGGCTTCAGTGCAGAAGGTTTGCGGTTCAAACCCCCCTTGTTCCTTCTTTTCCTTTACCTTGGATCTTCTTGCCAAGTCGCTTGTCAAGCGCGCAAAAAAAAAGGGTGAAAAGTGCTGAGGTGTCTGTGGCGTCGGAGGAAGATCTGCTCCTCACACTGCTGAGGTTGTGGGTTTGAATCTGGCCAGCGGCCCTGGGCAAGAGGTAAGGGGGGGGAACTCAGACCCCCCCCGAGGTTTCGGGAGGTGGAAGCTGGTGGTTATGCAGCTGGCTGCATGAACAGGCTGTAATTTTGATGCGCTATCTTTTTCAACAACCTAACTGAACTAAGGTAACTAGCCTAACTAACTAGCAGAAAAAGGGGTGTGGCTTATTGCCTCTTCATCATTTCTCTCCCTCCTCATCCTCACCTCTCTTCCTCATCCTCATCCTCATCCTCCTCACCCTCACCCTCCTCAGACCTTCTCTGTCCTGTGGATCTGTCATCCCATCCATCTGTCCCCTCTTAGCTGGTCTTGCCACACCCTCAGCTCTCTACTGCCCTCTACCTCCTGCTGTGTCCTCAGCTCTGCTCTCTACTGCCCTCTACCTCCTGCTGTGTCCTCAGCTCTCTACTGCCCTCTACCACCTGCTGTGTCCTCAGCTCTGCTCTCTACTGCCCTCTACCTCCTGCTGTGCCCTTGGTGCTCTATTGCCCTCTAGCTGTTGTTCCATGCTCTGCTCCCTACTGCCCTCTGCTGCCCTTTTGGAGACCTCCTTTGGCCATT
Organism: Megalops atlanticus; assembly: GCA_019176425.1. NCBI lineage: Eukaryota > Metazoa > Chordata > Actinopteri > Elopiformes > Megalopidae > Megalops > Megalops atlanticus. Next base: position 16,345,054 of record CM032899.1, read on the forward strand.
AAAATGCCAGACAGGATCCTGGTCGGTTTTGAACCTGGGACCTCTTGTTTCAGAGTCCACAGCTCTACCTCAGCGCCACCAGAGAGTAACGATGCCTGTTCCTCGGTTCGACTCTTTGTAGCAGCACAGCACCTACCGTGCCCAAGAGAAGAGAAGCGCATAGCCTGGTGTCAGGATTAAAGTGGGAATCTCCAGGTTACGAGGGAGTGGACTTACCACCGTGCCACCCAAACATGAGTGGGTTGAGTCAGATTCTTCTACTACGTAATTAATTGCTTAGAAAATGTATTTGCAGTGATCATTATACAAACTGTTTTATAAGTTATTTGTTTTGTTGATTTAAAAAAAAAAAAAAAAATTTTTAAATTGGCCGTGAAACTGTTAACTGGATCACGATGACGGTTTGATGTGCTGTGAAAAATTACCCACAATCCTCTCTGGTAATCATTTGCATACAGTACAGCACGTGAGCACGCGTGTGTTTTCCTCATGACCTCATGTACTTGGTTTCCGGCTGTTGTTCAATATCATTACCAACAAAGATGGATATTATCTCTCCCCCCCCCGTCCACCCCCACCAACTTAATATCAAGACACTCAAACACAGATTCGTCTGCTACTCAGAGTATGAATTAAGTTCACCACCTTGTACTCAGCAGGTACTTTGAGCAGCATCATAGTAAGTTCATAGTACTCTACAAGTTCAAACACAGATTCAGAGAGAATCAGATAGAGTGCAAGGGGGGTTCACCACCTTGTACTCAGCAGGTACTTTGGCTGGAGCATCATAGTAAGTTGGGGGGGGGATAATATCCATCTTTTTGTTTGTGCCTTGTTACCACTTTTGTAAGTGGTCATGATTTAAGTTGAAATTTGCAAAATATAGGCGCAGAAGGTGAGAGAAGGTGATGAGAATGCAACTACTCTGTTTTACCACACTCAACAGTAGTATCTAAAGTATTCTGACAGGCAAAACAACAGATCAAAAGTTTCTTCTTGGTGTCATGAAAACAAATAATTCAAATATTTATGTTTCAGGGGGATTGTAGGGGTGGATAAGATATGCTAAAGATTTTTTCTAAAGGTTCAAGGCAAGGGAGAATGTTGCAACAAATGTGAAAATCATAAAAATTTGACCCAAAATACAGAGTACAGCATGGATCAGCATTAGGGCTACAGTAGACTTCCAGTAGACTCAAATGTCCATAGAGAACAAACATCAACAGCATGCATTCAAGTTTACGTAGTGGCTTAAAGTTGAAGATATCTTAAACTTTCTCCACTACGTTAACTTGGTCAATTTTAAATAAAAAGACCCCACCAAATCAATATAATCTTTTCCATAAAGTTCTACTCCCACACCTAATATCCATGCGATACTCTGCAGTGGAAGGACGTTTTGTAGTACCAAAGGCTAATACCAATTCACTTCAGCGCATGCTTTTTGTTGTGCTGTGTTAGGCCTATACAGTAACAGAAATTTTAGCATATTGCTGTAATGAAACATATTGCAACATTTTAGAATTATTTGTTTTATTACAACATGTACTCTAAAGAGGTGTCATTCTTTTTTTCTTTTTTTAAAATGCAACACTACAATAATCTATGCTAAAACAGAGGATACAGCAACACATAATCTATGCATTTTGCAATGCACATTTTGCAATAAGTGAACTTAATATCATGCTACTCAAACACAAGCACAAACAAAAAAGATGGATATTGGGCCCCCAACCCCAACCCCCAACCTCCAGCCCCCGGCCCACTTGAGTAGCATGATATTGAGTTCACCACTTTATATTCTAATGGTTCAGAGTCTCTGGATGTTGTTCAATATCCTTAGCAACAAAGATGGATATTATCAATCACCCCCCACCACCCCGACCCCCCGCACTGTCTCTGATTCATACTCTGAGTAGCAGACGAATCTGTGTTTGAGTGTCTTGATATTAAGTTGGTGGGGGTGGACGGGGGGGGGAGAGATAATATCCATCTTTGTTGGTAATGATATTGAACAACAGCCGGAAACCAAGTACATGAGGTCATGAGGAAAACACACGCGTGCTCACGTGCTGTACTGTATGCAAATGATTACCAGAGAGGATTGTGGGTAATTTTTCACAGCACATCAAACCGTCATCGTGATCCAGTTAACAGTTTCACGGCCAATTTAAAAATTTTTTTTTTTTTTTTTTTTAAATCAACAAAACAAATAACTTATAAAACAGTTTGTATAATGATCACTGCAAATACATTTTCTAAGCAATTAATTACGTAGTAGAAGAATCTGACTCAACCCACTCATGTTTGGGTGGCACGGTGGTAAGTCCACTCCCTCGTAACCTGGAGATTCCCACTTTAATCCTGACACCAGGCTATGCGCTTCTCTTCTCTTGGGCACGGTAGGTGCTGTGCTACAAAGAGTCGAACCGAGGAACAGGCATCGTTACTCTCTGGTGGCGCTGAGGTAGAGCTGTGGACTCTGAAACAAGAGGTCCCAGGTTCAAAACCGACCAGGATCCTGTCTGGCATTTTAATGGCCAAAGGAGGTCTCCAAAAGGGCAGCAGAGGGCAGTAGGGAGCAGAGCATGGAACAACAGCTAGAGGGCAATAGAGCACCAAGGGCACAGCAGGAGGTAGAGGGCAGTAGAGAGCAGAGCTGAGGACACAGCAGGTGGTAGAGGGCAGTAGAGAGCTGAGGACACAGCAGGAGGTAGAGGGCAGTAGAGAGCAGAGCTGAGGACACAGCAGGAGGTAGAGGGCAGTAGAGAGCTGAGGGTGTGGCAAGACCAGCTAAGAGGGGACAGATGGATGGGATGACAGATCCACAGGACAGAGAAGGTCTGAGGAGGGTGAGGGTGAGGAGGATGAGGATGAGGATGAGGAAGAGAGGTGAGGATGAGGAGGGAGAGAAATGATGAAGAGGCAATAAGCCACACCCCTTTTTCTGCTAGTTAGTTAGGCTAGTTACCTTAGTTCAGTTAGGTTGTTGAAAAAGATAGCGCATCAAAATTACAGCCTGTTCATGCAGCCAGCTGCATAACCACCAGCTTCCACCTCCCGAAACCTCGGGGGGGGTCTGAGTTCCCCCCCCTTACCTCTTGCCCAGGGCCGCTGGCCAGATTCGAACCCACAACCTCAGCAGTGTGAGGAGCAGATCTTCCTCCGACGCCACAGACACCTCAGCACTTTTCACCCTTTTTTTTTGCGCGCTTGACAAGCGACTTGGCAAGAAGATCCAAGGTAAAGGAAAAGAAGGAACAAGGGGGGTTTGAACCGCAAACCTTCTGCACTGAAGCCATGCACCTTAGCCCTCTGCCCCAGCTGCCAGGACACACGCACAGCCCTTTGTTCATCAGACTTGAAGATGTCATGTCCTGTGATTGGGTTAGTTCACTTCCTCACCTTGAGGCGGCTACCTCCTTACATAATTGCTCATTCAATTCACCTGAGCTACAGCTGAGTGCATACAAAGGCTTATTATCCATGCAGCGGGTTTCCTGGCTTCTCTCAGGTTGCGGTGAGTTGGAATGTGCGTCTGGGCTCGTGGCAACTTTTCAAAAAGGATCTTTTGCAATTAGCCTGTCAGATTGTAACCTTAAAGTAACCTTAGAGAGTAGCAAATTTTGCAGGGTGGAGGGGAGGTGGTGCCGTTGTCCAACGCGTTTATATCAACCTTAATTCAATTTAGCCAGGCATTGAAATACAAAATGAATGTTTGTGTTTAGAGCTTCCCAGCTATTTACTGGCTAGTGTGTTGAATCTACAAAACTTGCTTAATGGTCTTGCTCCTTTGGCTAGACTGTGTGGTGATTAATAAGTTATGGACGTGCACAAGACTTTGGCTCTCCAGTACCAGGACGTGTCAAAAGTTTCCCAGGTTCATGTGTTGAGCTGAGGGGAAGCAAGGCTGCAGCAGCTGAAGGTGTAATCCTGCGTGCGAAGAGCAAGTCAACAGGTAAACCGGTCATTTTGACATTCATGAGGTGAGCAGGCAGTGCTGCATCTCCATGTAGAAGCATGTAAAATAATCACGCAAACTTTAGAAGCAAAGCCCTCGTACTAAATGTCACGTAAAGCAGTATTCACCTGGGAGTCTCCAAAGGCTGACTTGCATTGTATTTCAATGGCTTGATCAACTGAAGTTCTTCAAGACCGGTTCTTCCCCATTGCCCTCCAATAGGACATTTGTTCATATCTTTGCTTAATTTGTGATTATTTTTTTGTGATTAAAGCTCTTGGTCTGCCAGGGTCCTGGGGTTTTGGAGGCCTTCCCACAAAGAAGTTGATTGGCACCTGGAAGAGGAGATCTGAGTTGCCATCCAATCAACAGGTCCAATGATATCACTGAGACGAGCTGGAACAGAGCAGAAATGTGTGAATCAACAGCGGTCACCACTGGTCTGAGCAGATCTTTTTTTTTAATAAAAAAAAAAAAAAACTGCTTTTGCTGCTTTGCATGTATCAAAGTTTCTGTGAACTGAGATTGGTGTCATATCAATTTTAAGGATTTATTAAGTACTTTAGCAAAATATGGGCTGATCCTTAATTATATCACAGAAATTTTAACCATGTACTCTGCTAGGATATAAGTGAGATCAGTTCAAGATCTTGATTATTCAGGAAAACTAAACTCTAGAACAAAGGGAGACCTTGCTTTTTCAGTGAAGACCCCTTGACTGTGGAACAGCCTCCCTGACAATATAAAAGCAGACTGTTAACCAAAACAGGCAAAAGATGTCCTCTAACCCCCTATGCCCTATGAACTTTTACCAGTGTGCCATAGAGAGCACACTGACACACTGTATAACTGTATGATGTGCCAGCTGCACCAGGAACGACCAGAAAGTACCACAGCGAGTAATCGGGACTTCACAGGAAGTGGGACACAAGTCCCACACATCAAGTCCGTCTACAGCTCACGCTGTCTGTGACGGGCACACATTGTCAGGGACTCGACTCACCCCAGCAACCGCCTGTTCAATCTCCCCCCATCTGGCAGGAGATTCAGAAGTATTTCAGCTTGCACAACCAGATTGAAGGACAGTTTTTTCCCCAGAGCTGTAATGCAGCTGAACACCCCCCCCCCCCCGCCATAGAAGGTGACAATGAACCATGGACCACCTCACGTGCAATAATGATATTATTATGTGAAATGCAATGGAAACTACCTTTTGTGCAATAATGTGGACACCACGTGCACCGCACTTTAATACAATACAGTGTAATGCAATAATCAGATACTTGCGATACATTCCTACAATAGCAGAACTTCAGGTGTGTAGACACTTCTACATACTCTGCTGACTGTTCCTGCCGATATATAACGGAGATCAGGTACACAGCTTGATAATTCAGGAAAACTAAACTCTAGGACCTGACTGTGCAGCTGCATCTAACTACATTGACCACGATGCTCTGCAATAGCCTACAACAAAGAGGTGTGGCTAAAATGCACAGGTAAAGCTAGAGAACACAGAGGACTAAAGAGGCACAATTCCAAATGCATGCAACCCAATGATGCCTTTAGTCTAGGCCTGCATACGTCTTGACAAATTCCAGACAAACTGGAAGCAATATAAATGTACGACACTACAAAAACACAAGCATATTGTATTAACACCAATTAACTTTTTAAGACAAGCTCCTGCGACTTCTGGCTTGTGAAACCAACAACTACCCTGAAATCTGACTGCTTACAGATATTATCTTCTCTATCATCTGACTTAATCTGAACACACAGAATTCAGATACAACTTACTTTATATCGACGTGCAATAAACAGAACACGCAATAAACGATTCATTCTGTCTGACTTACCCATTCTTTGACATCCGATATTAATTGCATCGTCCATACCTACACCCGGTCTTTGGAGCGGGTCATATTGCAGGCATACCGTTATGTCCACGGTGTGGTCACGTCAGTAATTCATATTGCCCACAATTCCTTGCAAGGCAGTTGCCTCATTATCATCTTTGGTTAGCTTCTAGTAACAGGTAACTCGTAAAGCAAAAGGATACCCCCTTCTCGTTCCCAGTTGCAAAAACTCTCCTTTTATCTTGCAGGAAATTCCTAATGTGTACAGCAAAAACAACAGGTGAGGTACAAACCCCAAGTTACTGACACGTGCAAATAATATGTTGGACACACAAACTGTGTTCAGATGGGAAAATGATAAACCACATGGCTAACTGATATGAAACAGTAGAGGAAACACTGATTAATGTTTGTTTGCAGATGTCTTTGCAGCGTCGGTGCTAATGTGGCCTAAAGTGTTTGCCGTAATTAGAAAACACACATTGTCATTTAGCAGACGCTCTTATTCAGTGTGACTTAGAAAGTAAGAGTACAAAGTGCATATAATAAGTTACGGCACCAACGCTTTGAACGGCGGACCACGCAGTGACCTGGAAAATGTCTGATATGAGCATGCTGTTCAGTGTAACTGAAGAGGAGGTCCACCAAGCACGCACAAACTCACACTATCATCTGCATGGAGGAAGTGCAGCAATATCTTCTGCAATATCTTCAGCTTCACCAGCTTCAAAATCAATGATAGTTTGTTAATCAAAATGAGTGATATCCACCTGCCTTAAAGATTGAAAGGCCTACATTAGAGACACTAATATTGTGTGTCACCAATAGTCAGATGGATAGAGAGAAGTTTCAGATATGTTTGTTCTGAATGAACGCTGTTGTCTGGTTTTGTACTAATTTCTTTTTTACTTTTTTGCTTAGTTTTTGATGCTACAAACATAAAAGTGCAATGTGAACCATAACCAAAATGGTTAAAATTAACACAACTACAACTATAAAAAAATCCAGCAATACCAAAATCACCAAAACACACATGAAAATGACTGTTGTCTCCTTTTAATGCAAAGATTACAAATATGCGTTATATTGAAAATTCCAAAATAATACTTGAAAAATGGGCTTACTGTGCTTGAGTACTCAAGAGTCCTGTTAATGTCCGTGTTCCCTTTCAGTTAGTGACTGATTTCCACGTGAAACACTGGGTTAGGTCACTGCCTGTCTAATTAACCACCTGAATCAGGCAATTCAGAAGTGAGCTGAATGATAATAATTAAAGAAACTGCAGGCCCGAATTAACTGTAAAGACAACATGGCAGCAAAAGACCCAGCAAAAGTGCCATACTTGCTTTATTTGCAGTTCACATGATGGAGCATTCCTGTGAAGGTACTTGCGTACAGTTACCATGGTAAACAATTCCTACTATTGACTTCCTCTGAAGTTGTCAACATAATCATAATTATCAGCTAGCATCTTTACCCTTTTTTAGAAAATCAAAGCCCCATATTCTGTTTTTGTTAATCACACCAGCTTTAAGAAAATGATGGTCAAACCCTGGTAAATAAGTGTGACACAAATGTAGCACATTTCACAGTACAGTTTATAGGATGCAAATTCAGGCATTGTATCTAATTGTCTGCACATATGGTATATATGTGTAATAATCTGGCACCATAATGTATGTGATCATAACATAAGCACGTTTTCTGAGAGTTTATGTCCTAAAAAAAGTTTATAATGGCTATCAAAATATCTCAGCCACGAGTGAACTTAACACTCCCTGGTCATTGATCTTACAGTGCTACAAAACAGTGTATATCATTTGCTCTCCATGATGCACTTCCATATGCAAAATGTTAAGTTTAAGGTTGTTTCAGATTAAGATCACAGGCATTTCCAAATAGATTAGGTAAAATACTGAAACAAAACACCCTCAGGCAGGATAAACATTAACCCGAGTGAGTAAAAGAAGTACCTATTGATGTAAACAGCACTCATTTTGCTGTTTCGCTGGAGACGCACACATCTGGTAAATGTGGAATTTATACATATATTACAATAGACACACACACACACACACACACACACACACACACACAAAGGGGCCCTATTTAAGTGGCAGTAATGAAGTTCTCAAATGCAATCCCCTCTGACACTAGTATCAATGAATTCAAACACTTTACCATTATTGAGAGGTTACAGATAGATCATAACATGGAGGGCTCTACATCCCAACAGTCACCAAGTTTGCCTTTATCTAATCCTGTTCAGTTGCTGAAGGAAGTGAGCCTGGTGTTCATTTGTGCACTGTTTCACCTGTTTGGAAGAATGAGCTAGCTGCTCTGCTTGACAAGCTGGACTCTGATGAGGTTACCCATTCTGAGCAACTAGGTGAAACCTGCATGGTAGGATTGTTTGTGTGTGTGTGTGTGTAAGATGATGGTGGAAGCAGCACTGTGGGATTTCGATGTTTATAAAAAACTCAAACAGGCTTGCCCAAAACAGACACATAAATTTGCAGACAGAACAGGCGGGTACTGTTTTGATGAACAGGAAGTTCATGAAGGGTGAACAGGGAGGACAACCCATATGGAGTTCAGAGGAGGCATTGGTGTTTGTTTTGTTTCATTGCTGCAGAGGAAGTAATCACACACATACACACACACACCCCTTCAGCATTTCCCAATACATTCAGGACACCAGAACAATTTCTTCCAAAACAAACTGTTCCAACCAGCAATTCACAACAGTTCTTTTCCTTCCAACCAAAAATTCTTTTTTGCTTCCTTTCCCTGAGAACAAAATGTCTGTTTTCCTGATAACTGTGACTGGATAAGGTAACTGCAAAAGACATGCACTGGTAAGTACTTCCATTGAACTATCAGAGTGAATGTACATGACTGTGTGTGTATGTGTGTGTGCATGTGTGTGTGCAAATGAATGCAAAGAAAGCAGTGTCATGCAGAAATAGCAAATCTTTTATTACAGAGGAAACGGCGAAAGAGAGAAAGAAAAAAAAAAAACAATCTTCCAAAATATAGAAATCTGTACAACTTCCTCACAATCAATTTACATGAACTGTACAAATTTACAGCAGCTTGCAGCCCAAGGAGAGCACACCCCAGGAACGGGGCACAAACAGAGGTGTGTGGGTGTGAAATCGCTGAGGTGGGGGGGACAGGTGTGCAGGTGTAACAGACAGACCTTCTCTTTTGGGACTGGGGCCCAGGTTGTTTCCCTGCACAAGTTAACATGTGGTAGGGCTAAAATAATACCAGGGAAGCACATCCATAACATGCCATTGCTTCGTATGTTACGTTGCGGATATTAAGACATTCCCTATACGCTTGGCGCTACAGATACGAACTGATGAAATTGATTATATCGGAAGTATGCAGTTTATTAAAGGTCTGATCCCTCGGGCTGGGTTTGGCAGTGCGTTCCCTGGCTGGCTCCTGTCTGATTTCACACTGCACCACCCTCACATATCAGATATCAGTGCAGAACGTGCGTATCTCCCCTTCCACATGCATATCCAACTGCCCCGAAGGGTGACGTTTTTCATTTGTAGATGCGAAACCCCACCCCCGTCGACATAATTACAGAAAGCAATCAGCAGATGTTTGCAAAATGAAAAAATTAAATCCCAGAAACTAAAACATTGCAGGTTGAAGTTCAGACTTTTAAAAAGGAAAATAAACAACATCAACAGCCCAAGACAGCATGGATTTGCATCATCTTTAAGCCATTTCTATGGCATCTGGCACAGGCTAAAGACGGACAGAGGGGGAGGGGCTGTAATCCCTACATCTCACTGACAACAGTGCAGTTTCCATATGGAACCATAACGTCCCACGAAAACTCATACTAAACACGGTCTTGTTCCATGCATTGGCTCAACACTTCCAAACAAACACAGGCCTTTTGCAACAGACAATTCTTCCTGTACTCCACTGTTGTTTGCCTCCTCCCCTCCCACCTGTGTCACAGTGATGGGAGGGGCCTGTGTAGGCTCCACCCATCTTCCCCACTCGCCTGTGTGAATGAGGGGAGGGGCCTGGAGATGTTCCGTACCCGCCTGTGTCATAGTGAGGGGACACTACAGAGCACGCTCAGTGCGTGTGCTGGCTCGGCTCACTGCCGCGAGGCATGAGTCAGGGGCCGGAGCGAATTTAGCTGCCCTTGACTGGTGTCCGGCCCCTGTGCCCGGGCAGGAGAGGGTGATATGTGGCACCGCGTGCCCTGCAGCGCCTCACCTGGCCAAGAGCTGGAACTGCCACGGTTTTGAGTGCCATGAAGTGAAAAAATGGGCGAAGATTCAAAGCTGCTGCCTTGTCGGGCCTTCAGGAAAACAGAAGACACTTGTCCACCACCCCAGGACCTGTGACCTTAAACTCCCTCCTTCACGTTTTTGCCTCAGTCTGTGACATCCTCCCTGTCTCAAATATAACAGACTTCCAATTCTGACCCGTTCAATGTGAGTCCAAGGACCACGCCACACGTTCACCTGTAATTCAGTGCAAAAAGAACCCTTTTTAAGTGAAAATGATATATTCAGGAACTGTTCAACCAGCGATCAAAACCGAAAAGCACATTTAGCGGGGGAGCAGACAATGATCTGCATCATGCCAGGCTTCAGCAGAAAGCTGAGCGGGTCCCTGTGCTTGGACATTGCCTTGGGAATGATAGTATACAAACCACTGGAAACCAAACTCAGGGAAACTCCAGTTAGATTTATCTTACATGTCATTTCAGTGTTTTCAAAATGGCTAATTTGTCAGCAATATCAGCACCCTGATGATAATTAATGGCAATAAGGCTAATGAGGATTAATGGACATATTTCTCCTCACTGTAAAAGAAAACTTTTTTTCGGATTTGGTCAGTTTTCCGTGATTTTTTTCCCCCCAAAAGACAGCAATGACGTTTGACCACTTTCCAAGACTTTCCCATGACTTTCTGCGAAGAACATCTGACTCAGAATGTGAGGTCCCTGGACTCATTCAGACAGGGACTTCACAGACCCAGCCTCCTCCAAGAATGGGGCTGTCTACTGCAGGTGAGAAGTCACAAACCGCAGAGTGAACCTTCAGCACTAAACACGCCCGCCCCACACAACCTAAATATCAAAGTGCACTGAAAGGCTAATGTAACTCTGTCATGCAGTACTTCTAATATTGTTGACTCTCTATGGTTTTCGCTTGTGTTGTATTGTACCTCACTTGTATGTCGCTTTGGATAAAAGCGTCTGCCAAATGAATAAATGTAAATGTAACGGGAAACCTCTTACTTCTGTTTGATATGGGGAATGTTTAACTAGACTGTGAATTCAGGCTGACACAGGTGGACTGGCTCAGATCCACCCTGGATAATTCTAACATTCATTTACCAAGAAGTCAACCATAGAAAGTAAAAGGAGTGTGTTACAGGAAGGTGCTCTCTACTGAAACAGCTGATACATAAACCCCCACAACCCCACCCAACAGGAACAGCTTCCTGGGAGCTAAAACTGGAGAACTGAAGTCAAGACGGGGGCCTCAGACTGAAGGAGTGGCCGGTGGTCCAAAAAACCTTGTTTGTATAAAAAAGGCTCTTCCTTGATATTTGGGTGTGGCTGGTAGAGATGCTGGCAGTGTCTAGACTTAAGAAATGTAGAGAGGAAATACTTCCGGGATCTTACACCCATTTCCTCTACCCTCCAAAACCCTCAAAAATGTAAAAAGATACAATTACAAAGAACAGAGATCTCGGATCATCCTGAAAGCAGTTCCTCAAGTGTGAACTGTAGGTGGTAGTAAAAAAAAAACAACAACGATATTTGAAAGTTCAAGTCCATTGATGGCTCTTGGGTTCCCAGCGGCAAGGGGCAGTTCATGTCCCTTCCTACAGGGGGGGCTACTTCTTAGTGTGCCACATCAGGGCCCTCAGAACATCAGAATCACAACACGTAATTAAAAAAAAAAAAATTGGAACAGCAGAACAACCGAACCCTACAAGACTTCTGTCGCCCAGACAACAGGCCACACCCTCCCCCTCCCCTCTTTCTGGTCGGCACAATGTTGGAATGTAGCTGGGGGAGGGGTTTGGAGGGGCGGGGGCCTCAGGTGGACACGGCCATCATGCTGTAGGCTTTGGGGGGGCTGCTTCTCCCGAGAAGCAGCTCCTCCTTGCAGCTGACGTGACTGTCCACCAGGGGGCCCCCCGGGGCGGCGGGCTGGGCCTCGTACAGCACGCAGATGGAGCCGTCCTCGCCGATGCGGTAGGACACCTCGAAGGGGTCCACCCACAGGGTGAGCTCGCTGGGCAGCAGGCAGTACAGCTGCTGGATGGACAGGCCGATGCGCCGGCCCGCCTCGCCCACCAGCGGGTCCATCTTGTGGTTGATCCGGATGCAGCGGTAGCCTGATCCTTTGAAGGGCTGGTCCGGGAACCAGTGGTGCTTGTACTGCTCTGTGGGAGAGATCCGGACAGTGGGTTACCATCAAGGCAGAGCAAGAAACACAAATGCCCACTCCAAAGTTTTGCTGAGTTTTCGCCACAACAAGCACTGTAGAGCTGTGATGTCATCACCACCTGCTAGGGTTCAATTATTATTCAGAAGGACAGGCACCATACTTGCAAAATACCTACTCATCTCAGACCCATTAACCCTTACAAGTGGAAACATTTACAGGCAGCAGGGTTTTGTAAATAAAGGACAGATGTGCATTACAGTGTCCCTGATTGCAATATTTTGAACAGATATTAAAAGATATTAACCACGGAACAAAAACTGTACAAATACTCTTTTCGCTGCTGAAGACTACACATGGTTTCTTAGAATCTTTGACACCGAAGGGATTATATTTTAGCAGTTACGCCTCTCAGACAGGGTGATGTCGCTACCAGAGAGCTTGTAGCAGGACACCTCCACCGGGAAATCTGGACTTTCAGCTCTGTGTTAATTTCAGTGTGCAGCGGAGCAAGAGAAGAAGGTCCAGTTCCTAGCACTATGAGTTGAGCTCATCACTTCCGCCAAAAAAAAAGTCCAGCTCACTACAATATTTTGTATAACGACCCACTCTCTGGGGTACCATTACACAGCGCATACACAGCCATGCTCTCACTGGATAGCTTTATAGAACCTGTGTGTTTTTGTTGTGTGTGTGTGTGTGTGTGTGTGAGATGTCACGCACTGCAAAAAATAACCGTCCCCCCCTTCTCCGATAAGCAGCCATAAACTGCCTCTCCGACAAGCCTACGTGCAGTAAAGCAGGGGGAGGGTGGGGGGCATTGCACAATCTGTTTGGCACGAGCTCCAACTTAAACCGAAAACAAAGACAAACAGGCCAGAGGGCGATACGTGCGCACAGGGCGAGGCCCTTTCACACTGCACACACTGCACTGTTACACCCCGTCCACATGACCGATACAGCCTCGCACGCCCGTGTAATGCCGCTCACCTTTTCTCTCTTCTTCAAAACACGGTGCACACCTCACAATTAAAGACTCTCTTTCGCTGTAGTTCTGTGGAGAATGAACTGAAGAAACAGCAACTGCATATTGCCAATTACGGTTTAATTTGTCCCCGAAGCCCTCAGTAATCCCAAAACTAAACATGGTGCGGGTGATTGCATTTTTCACTTAGCTCATTGCTGCTTCTGTTGTTGAAGTCATGGGCAAAGAAAAGTCAGGTCTGCATTGCCTTGCCTTGGCTGGGTCTGAGCTGTTTTAACGTGACCCAATATGGCAGTTTGACTTTCATCTGATGAGGTCTCAGGGCCCGTTCAACTACTGCTGACTCCTGCAAACCTCAAAGAGAAGAACCTTTCTGGTACCTCCTAGAGTCGCCTACTAGACTGCGCTTACAAACACAAAAACAAGATTGTTTGTCAAACCTGTGCATCTATATAACCTGGACATGCGGCCGGCTCAGGATAAACCCGGTACCGTGTAAGGGGGTTAGACACACGCTGCTGGCATGGCCCAATCCGCTGCTCACACGCTTCAGGCTTAGCGCATAAGCCAGGTCAGTAGGACACGGCTTCGGATGACACCTGTCCCTTCACTGCCACCCCCCCCCCTCCTCATTTTCATAGGATTCCGTGCTAAACTGACCCTGCTCATAGCATGACCTGCCACGCCCCCTCAGTGTCTCCACAGTCCAGTGGAGATATTAGGAGAACTTATCTGCACATTTGTTTAACAGGCCACTTTTAAAGGCCCAGAGGCACACCATGGCCCAGAGGCGACCCACACACCTGCAACGAGATAAGGAGCCTTATCAGGACACCTTGTTTAAAACTGGGATTGGGGAGATCGGGTGGGGATTTAACGGGCAAGGCGTGCCCCGCCTTGTTCACCAACCCCCACGTGGGGGCACGGAGATAACGTTTATTTACCGCGCGGTCTTTTTGGGGGGTTTTCCGCGGTCGTCCCAACGCATTCGAGCTCACCGCGCGTAAACATGATATGGGGAACGGACTTTACGTGAGGGCGTACAGACAGGAAATCTGCACCCAAAGCGGCAGAGCGTCTCCAGATGGTTTATCGACTGAGTGGACGCTTTGCAGATGGGTCACAGAGCTTCCTCTGCCCGCACAGGCACGGAGAGAAACAAGCAGTGGAACGCTCCAGGCTTCTAGCGCATTTGCGAAGGTTGCGTAACCCGTATCAATTCAAGGACCCATTACAGGGATCCGATTCAGTGTGCGGTTACAGGCCTGTAACTTGAAGGTCTACGGCAGGAAAACAGGCCTCGGGCATTCTTTTGTGTTTTTGTGTTCATGGTCCAAGCTGATATGGAGGGGGAGGGGAGGGCGGTTCTCCATTTCCTAACTTTATGGATAAGTACACACACAAACATACACAGCTCAGACTTTTTCCCCTGAGTGGACCTACGGCTACATTTTAGAAAGGAACTGTCCTTGATACGCCTTCAGAGTCTACCTCTCTGCTCTCAAGGGTACCAGTGGTGGAACCAGGTGGTCCAGTGGTAGCATAATTTTTTTTTTTTTCCCCAGTTTTGAGCAGCTACTAGTAGACCAAACTGGTGATCTGTAAGAACCGCAAAGCATAGGGGTTTTGAAGAAGGTGTAAAGATTTTGAAAGTGTGGTGTTGCCTTTGATTCAGAACTTTCCAGAATGACTTGCAGGAGCAAGAGTGAAGTACATAAACAATCCCTCTCTGCAAGGCAAAATAGAGTTTATTTCAGAGCCCAGTCAATGAAAGAAGTGACACAGAAAATGATCTTCAAAAGTTAGTGGCAGGATTAGGTGTTGAGGATTTGCAGCCACTTAATGGCTTCTTCTACAGTAAACTAACAACCTACTTATTCAAGTGTTACTGTTCAGTTTGCCTGCCGGATTGAAAAACAAAACGATATGTAAGTTGATATTTTAATATCACAATGAGGAACATTATTTCTCCATATATAACAACAATAATCAATTCATACCAATAAACGTGTGTGAATGAGTGTGTGAGTAGACGGGTTGAATATGTAACAGGGAGTGTTTTCTGAATACTGGAAAATAAGTCCAACTGCACTTTCATGGAGATGCTAAAGCATATGATTTACCTACAGGTACAATACAGGTACTTTTGACTACTTCCCTGCAACACATTCATTGATCAATTGTAATGCAGCTCATTTCAATAGAATCAACTTCATAATTATTTTTGTATTTTTTGCTCGAATGTGCATTTCTGACTTTAAAAACCATCAGCAGTGTGCACATACAGCGCACCCTCAATCACCTAATAATTCGTTTTGTCAGCAATGTAGAAAACAATGATAGCAGTATCTATAACCGTCAAGAACCGTTAACCCGTGTTCCAAAAAAGAGCACTATGGAGGCAATGTAGCTATTTCTAGCTACAGCTGCTATAAAAAAATACTCTGGCTTGATCATGTGAGTACTGAGAATCACATAGTGCAGATAAATAGACATTAAAAGAAATATTCATCACTGCCGTTAAACATGTTTCTTAAAATGTCAGACACTACTAAAAATGTGTAAAAAGGCAAGGCTTTGCTCGTTTTCCAAATAAATGATAGATTCTACGACGAATACGCTCGTGCCCTCGCATATACGACCACGTAGCCAGCATGTCGTCAAAGTTCAGTCATTAATCAATACCACATAATGGTATGATTAAATATTAATCTTTCAATTATTTCTGTTATGGCCTGAAGGTTGAAATGACAGCAGCGAAGTGAACATAAAAGCGTTATTGTGCGGGCTGCGTGCTACCCCTGACACTGTGTATTTGTGCATGATCCGAGCACAGGACTTAGAAATATTTTGCTAAAGGAAGAAATACGGTACTCAGTCGTTTTTATGAGTCTATTTCGTAATTCATTACGCCAACTGTCTTGAGAGCGACTGAAAATCGACTGGGGAAAACAACTTTCTTGAAGGCAGCTGCAACCTGATAAAGAGAATGAAGCGAATATTATATTTTGCAAAAGTTTTCACTATAATTTCTGGGAAATTGGCTCGTTCCTTCAATCTATTCGAACTGCTCTTGGAAATGCCGTTTACTGGAAATTATCTCTTGCACAAAGCTTCGCTTTTAACACAAATGGTTTCCCATGTTTACGTGGCATGATCATATTAATGTTGTCATAACTAAATGAAATACGCCTTTTAATTAAACAATGAACGTGATTTATCTCTCTGTATTTGCATGTTGCAATTATATGGATAACCTTACCTGTCAGGATTTCCTGAAGAGACTGGCCGAATATTTGCAGCTGTCGGTCGTTGACATGTCCGTTAATCCGCAGAAATCTGGACAGAAAGCTGACAGCGGCGACAATCTCCGGTTTCATATTGCCCCGAGTACAAAGGGGAAGCATGGAGAAAACGAGATGGATCCGTGTCCCTTATCTGGGGATTTTCGCCCTTTTTGGCCCCGGCAGGGTAATGATCTCTTATTTGCGGCTCTTTTATTTCTCGGAGACCTATACTGGGCATTTATTTGACCAGGAAGGAAAGTTTCGGCGAGTGAGTGTTCCAGGATGTTGGGAGGTGTCTATTTTTGTTGGAAACCCGAGGGGCCACGTTACAATTCGTCACGCTGAATAGCGTTTTCGTACAGAATGACGGAAGTGGGCTGAGAAGTTTGATTTTATACAGCCCCCGCCAACCTGTGAGGGTGACATCACTAACACCAGCAACAAACATAACCAATCTGGAGCTTGCACCAAAATCACGTGCCCATTGGAGGCGTGGCCTCCCTTTGCGTCATTCCTCAAAATAAACACACGTGAGAACAAACCCACAGAGGGGCAGCTAGAGTGCCCAACTGTCTTGCTCTGAGGGTGCAACGGCTGTACCCCTCCAGGACTGTGAACCTGCAACCTTTCCTCTACATTTCTGGTCTTGATTCTCCCTCTTACAGGATGTTTATATAGATTATAGTTTTTTAAGTATCTCCAGGCACCTCTGGACACAATGCTGGGATAATATAAGAACAGTGCAATAACTGAGACTGTACTGACTTATAATAGAAAACAGCCCTTTATCACCTTAATGTGATTATGAATGCTTTAAAGGTATCTCTCCTAAACTACTGTAAAATAAATGAGCCAGTCTTGCCTTCTTCGCCATTTCTCAAACTCCAGACACTTCATCAGACAGTCCAAGGTGTTGCTGATGTGTTGCTTTAAATGAAAGGTTGTGTTTCTGACAGTAATTTTAAGGAGAATGTTTTGAAATCTTGAAATTGTGCATTTAATACACATTGTGCACTTAATGGTCATTAAAACGCTCTTTCAACTGGCTGCTGCATTTAGCCATGGAAATAGAAAAACACTGAGAATAGAATACATGTTGTTGTGGGGTTTTTTTGGTTTTGTTATTTGTATTTATTTACTTTTTAATAGATATCATGGGACAAGTGGTGTATTAACTGGTCAAAATCAGATGTGGTGGTGTTTTTTTACCAAATTAAAACTATATATTCCTGTAGATTATGCAGATATAAGTGTTTTAAAAATATACCAAAAAATGCTGTTCCACACAGAAAACATCTATAAGGTGTCAGATGTGTTTTTCAGTTCCTTCTAAGAAATGAGCCAGAACTTGATTCCTTCCTGTGATTTTCAGAACTGATAAAAAAATTTTAATATTCCTTTTCAATGTAATGAAATCGCTGTTCTCTAATTAAGGAGTATGTGTTATGTGAGGGTGAGTGACACATCAGGGTACATCAGAGGAGTGAGGTCAATCTTCCCTTGTTCTTCTTTCCCTGCTGTGGGGCTCTCTCTACCCTCCTGCTGTTCACTTTCCCTGAACACACACACTGAACAATTACACGATTGCCAGTCCTCTTGTCGCGTCACCTGGAATTTTTCTTTGTTGCAGTAATATGCTGCCGCCAGCCACACCATTTCGCCGAGTCCTCATAAAAGGCTAATCTTGGAAGTTCCCTCTGTACAGAACAACCTGTGCCCGGAATTCATTTCCAGGGAGGACATCATTCATGCTAATGCTGCCATTTAACATTAACATTTAGCACTCTAATGCTCGCGTGTGACATTACTCATGCTAACGCTTGCCTTTGTTTTCAGCTCATCCCCAGGATAGCCAGCTGTGACATGTACTGAAACAAAATGGCAAAATAAAGAATGAAGAATCTCATGATTGTACCTGCGGTAGGTGAAGCATACAATTCCACTGTTATACGTCCCTGTGACCACTAAAATGCACAAGTGGTCCAATGCATGCACCCTCACATTGAGGTGAGAATATATACTTTTACTGTTGCCTTGGTGCGATCAATGAAGGCACAACAGCACTAGTCTCATCCCTGCAAAACTAATCTGACAGATCTGTCTGAAAACCTACACTCTCTCATCACACTTCTCCCTCTGTCCCCTTCCCTCTCCCACACTAGTGATCTCCCACTCTCTCGCTTTCTCCCTCCCTCTATCTCTCGCTCTCTTGCTCTCACTTTCTTCTCTCTCTTTCTCTCCCTCCTCCTCCTCCTCTCTCACTATCCCTCCACCTCTACAAATCTCTCCCTCTCTCCCTCCTCCTCCTCTCTCCCTCCACCTCTCCAAATCTTTCTCTCTCCCTCCCTCCTCTCTCTCTCTCTCTCTCTCTCTATCCCTCCACCTCTCCAAATCTCTTTCTCTCTCTCCCTCTCTCCCTCTTCCTCTCTCCTTCTCTCTCTTTACCTTTCCAAATCTCTCTCTCTCTCCCTCCCTCTCTCTCTCTCTCTGGAAAGAGGCCTGGAGAATAAATGGGGGTGATGTCTGCATAAACTGCACCTCCACTGTTTTCTGAATGGTGGGGTGGGTGACTGTCTGATTCATGATCCGTGCGGGCAGCAAACTGTCTTTGCAATGGCACAGATGCATTTGACACTCTCTCTCTCTCTCTCTCTCTCTTTCTGACACACACGCGCACAGCGCAGGCGAGGACACGGCCAACGCGGGCCCAGCGAGGGGGTGGGAGATAATGAGAACATGGCAGGTCACGAACGTGCAAATGAGCTGGACTTAAACCAGTCACGGCGGAAAAACCGCGGTTCGAGTTCCAAAGCAGGAGCGCACTCATTACTGCGGCGACCACATCGCCTTTGTCTCGGCCCAGATCTGGGACAGACTCCATCTCTCAACAATGCTCTTTGTTTCAGCCACGCATGGCGACGTTTTAAAGCGCCCTGGCGTAATGAGAGGGCAGCGTTGGCCGCTGGGGGTTGCGGGTTTGAGTCCTGGATGACACGCTGCCATTGTTTCGAGCGGGGCTCTCATCCCAAAGTGAGTCATTGCAAACCTGTTGACTCTGGATGGATGAGAATAAAAAAGAAAACTGTCTATACATTCAATTTCATAAGTAAGGACAGCTAACAGCTTTCACCTTTGGAAATTTTGAAGCGAGTCATACTGGACACTCAGGAACTAAACCATGCTTCCAAAGTGGGCACAATGCATTTACAATGGGCTATTTACAAGGCTACAGTGCCTGTGTCCATCTCCCTTCTGCCTGTTGATACTCAGAAGGTCTTGCATGAAATCCTAAAGGTCATTTCACAGTTGGGAAAGGTGAGGATACAGACAGTGAGGGGCACATGTTTCAGAAGCTGTGCATAAGTGTGTGATCCAGATGGTAATTATCTGCTGGCTTTTGTAAAGGTATGTGGCATTTCATGGTCTACCCTGATGCAGACATCATAAACACCTCCACCTAAAAAAAGAGGGAAAAACAGAATGTCATCCCTGTCTCCCTTTCAGAGATGAAAAAAACCCACATTCCAAAATGGGAGCTGTTTTTTTTCTCACAAACAACTGAGTCATCGCTTCGCTCCAGTGTGAAGCCACCCACCTCTTACCAGACCTGAAGCAAGGCTAGGATCTGAACTGACTGAATCAAGGAGGAAGCCATCCTGGACCAGCATTCAAATGTGACCTGATTCCATCCAAATCTGAATCCAAATCCGATCCAAATCCGATACTGCACCAGCATGCAAATCTACAGGCCACGCTGGTCTTTGTTTATTGGTCCCTGGAGCATCAGAACTCCTCTGAAGTCCTTGATTAAATGCTGCTGGGCAGAATGAAAAATGGGGCTGTCCACCTCAAGGGCACTTAGCTCCAGAGCCAGATAACAGCTTGCGTGACCCTGGCCACAGCGCTCACTAAGCCCTGGCTCACTGTGTCCTGGCTGTCACGACACCTGCCAACGCCAACCTGGAAAAGACACCGCCACATAACGTTTACATAACGTTACCGCAGCGCGGCGGCGACTCTCTCACTCGACTGTGCCCTCTAGGGACAGGCTAAGCAGGTCATCTTTTAGCTGTGAGGTAATCCTGGGTGGTTTTCCAAGCGACCATAAATCCCTTCTCTGTCGTTAGGCCTATATCAATATCCTACTTTGTTTTAAATGGACACTGCAGTAGGTCAGATGATACCCCATTTAAGTGTCCTGCCTAAGGCTATCAATCAGGTAAGGAACACACAGGCATTCCTCGGAAAGTGTTAAGTGGCACTATACACAAGATCGTTCAGGTTTATTCAAAGAGCAAAGTTAACCCTTTCACCACACGGCTGCAGATCAAATGCCGTTGAGGTTTTCTGTTACTTCGATGATAAACAGTTTGAAAACAAAGCGATTATCACCATGCCCCAGAGGCACATCGCGTGTGGTGCATCACACCCACTCTCTCTTTCATCCAGGACTGCAGAGCCTGCCTGGCAGACATTTTCTCACCACAAACTTTCCATGACTCAGTCTCCTTCCCAAAAGCGGAGATCCAGGAAGCCAGACCTCTGGACTCATTACAAGGGTGCAGATGAACTCGCCAACCCGATGTTCCCTTCCCCCTTCAAGCAAATTATCCCATGATGCCTTCCTTCATCGGTCACAGCTTATTATTAATAATAATCCCATTACTCTCCTCTGGGAGAATGTGTGCATAATACATTCACATATCCTCTAGTACTTGCTGTTTATTTTACGTGTAGTATTGCAATGTATTTTGGATTCTGTGATCTAGTGACTGGGATGTATGGTAGTATACCTAGCTTCTCTTGTCTAGTCAGGTTGCACAAGTTAACTTAAGGCAGGGCTTGAACAGTGTTTTGCTCACACTCACTGATCTGGGAGTGTTGTTAGCCTGGTTTGACACTGTTGCTCATTCAACCTGAATGGTTACACCTCTGTTCTTTTGTGCTGGAAGTCGCTCTGGATAACAGTGTCTGCTAAATGAATGTATTGTAGTGTAATGTAATATGCACCACTGTGTGAAATGGAAATCAAGGATTTAATGACATCAGCAGCTAGGTAGTCAGGTTCAGGGAATGGCTTCACCCCAGTCTCAGGAAAAGGTTTTGCTTTAAAGTAGCCATGTTTTTTGTGCTTATCATACAAGCTACAGTGTTTCCCCATGCCTTACTCAAAACTAAACTGCTCCAGCGAGTAGGACAAAACAGCTGTCTCCTGCTAAATTTGCACCAGGTGCATAATGAAAACACTGCTAGCCATCAATCTGACACTTTGGGCAAGCCTGATTTTACCCTTGGGGAAGGCGATTAACCTGAATAAACTCAGTAAAATACCCAGTTCTGTGAATGGACAACATGTAGCAATGAGGTGTAGTGGTAAGGAGCAGGGCTTGTAACCAAGAAAAGGCTACTGGTTTGATTCCCCACTAGGGTGCTGCTGCTGTACCCTTGGGAAAGGTACTTAACCCACAATTGCCTCAGTAAATATCCAGCTGTATAAATGGATAAAGTTGTAAACTACTGTACGTAAATCGCTCTGGGTAGGAGTGTCTGTTAAATGACAATAATGTAACGTAATGTAATGTACAAACTGAGAACGTGGCTGAGCTGCTGTGGATAAGAGTGCCTACTAAGTATATATAATGCAATCATAAGAGGTGTGTGTGTCCTGCCCTGGACCAGTGCCATGTGGGAGAGAGAGTGATGTGGACAGTTTAGAGGACGTGCAATCAGTGGTTTTTCACTGCTGTTCCTTAATGTTGTTGAAAAGATTTCTACAAACCTGGGAAAGAATGCTCTTGCACTCTGAGACACTCTGGGAAAGGATTTCTAAAAATGTATACAACTAACAGAACAAACAGCTTCAGTGCCCACTGATATCAGCTTCATTAATTATTACACTGCAAACCACATCATGTTTAATGCTCTTAATGCCCCCCGCATTGTTTTGTTGTTTTCTTTGTTGGGACCAAGACCCTGACTATTTCTGTTAACTGCAGCACTGTTACTGAAGCTGCTTCTTCTGTGTCTGGCATACAGGAACATCCCCTGTCAAGACCAGCTGGTCCCAACATTCCACAGATCAATTTCACACAGCGTTTCCACCGCGGCGAATCACACAGTGAGCGCAATTACCAGGATCTGATGCAAAGCGTGATCAATCCCGTCTCCAGTTACATTCCGCAGCCCACGCCTCATCATTTCCCCTGTCGCGGGCCGCTCTTCCCAGAGTGCAACGGGGGAAACTGACCTGGCATCGCTCAGATGAATTTGTCTTCCTCGGCTGTTGACGGTGACGCAAGACGTTATCTTCAGCTTCAGCATCGATTCGGTCTGGAGGCCTTTGCCAGGACACAACTCTCTGCTCCAGCCGCAGGGCCCCGTAATGTCGTTAAGCGTCTCACCTTCACGGACCAAACTGTCAAACCCGTTTCCTCTTCTGTTCTTCACCTGTAGGAAGACATTCATGGGGGCCTTCTTCAAAAATACTTCAAAGTCAACTATGGGCCCATTAATATTTTAGGCCCCTGTGTATGTAATCATAACTCATTATGATCATAGCAGCACATTCCCCTGCATTTGGATGTGATCTGGAGTCAGCAGAAGACAGACATAGTCTTTAATAGACCAAACTCTGCCTCTCCCTCTGAGAGTCCATTCCTTTCAATACACTCAGCAGGACTGCTCTGGCTCCCCCTGTTTGACTACGCAAAGTGACAGATACCGTCTGTCCCTTAGCATTTCTGAATCGTCAGCAGTACCTTATGGAATTCCCACAGGGCTATAAAGACCATTAGATGGGTCCTTATAATCAGTCATCAGAACTCTGTGATAATGTACAGAGAGAGAGAGAGGGAAGAAGGGGGGGTTAATGAGATGTTTCTATGGTCAGACAGCACAACCTTTTTCTCCATGCATGCAGTGAAAGAGGACAGTGATGTCCGCTAAGTGCGATTTCTTCCCAAATGGAAAACCACCGTGAACGCTGTGGCATCTGCGCAGACATCCCAGCATGCTTCACCCTGACCAGCCGACAGGCACACACAGAGCCGCTCCCGCTTTCGGAGTCAGGCCTCAGAGTCAGCACTTTCAAAAATAACAGGCAGCGCACCACATGAGAGGAGGACAATACCCTTCACGCAGTCCTTCAGAAACGCTGATCTAGCCCCGCCCACTCCCGGGGAATTTGGGGGAAGATCATTGTGGCTACAACAGGACGTAGCCACAGGGGTCAGTCTGTTCCCTCCCATCCAGAGAGCGCTCGGTCCCCAAGGCCTGACTCCGCCCACAGAGAGAACAATCGGCCTTGAACCCGAGCCGGACAGCCCTGTCGATCCCACAGCGCAGCCCGGGGCCGAGGGCGTGACCGCATTGGCTGGTGTCCAGTGCGGGCAAACTCACGCCTCCGAATTCAATTTCTGCCTTCCTGTGCGTGCGGGGTGTGCTCTCAGATTAAATTCCAGGCAAAAAAAACTGCTTCCTTGTTATTGTAGGGGTTATGATTAAAATGTACGAGTGAACTCAGCTGCCTACTCATTGAAATTCTGGACAGACTGGTCACGTCAGGAATAGATGGGTCCTTTTGCACCACACAACCTGATACCTGGCTTTCATTTCTGTCCTAGTTACACACAAACGGCAGGACACCCACGTTGTGGCTGGCCCAGTCTTCTTTCCCCTGCTGCTACAGAGTTCTTACATTAGCTTCCCAGCCAGAAATTTTCCCCGTTATTGTAAGGCTCTTTCGAAAAGGTGCAGGTGAACTTAACCGGCTGCTCAGAAGGGATGCTGTGTTGTGCTGTCAGACAGTGAGAAAGGTTGAATCCACTGTGCGCACTCTGGTCAGAAAAGCGCCCGTCTGACTCTCTCTCGGTTAAACCGGATTCGTGATGGTAATTACAGATTTTCTAAATACTGACCGGACAGTCACGCTCCGAGTGATTCATATTGACAGATCCGTCTCTGCCAATCGATGAAGCATTAAGTGTTCTGATTTGCAGGCTGAAGCCCTGGCATTTTTTCTGTCTGGTTTGCACACAGGCTGCAGAACACCCTGCCTAGACAGGGCCTTTCACTGCAGTTATAATGATGAACTTTTTCTCAGGTCACACGTGTCTGAATTCATTACTAACCCCTACTTTAGGATAATTACCCAGAGTCCTGTGGATTTCCGCCCGGTACGTCGAAGGGGGGGGCGGGAGGGAGGGAGGGGTGTAGCCGACGGTCACAGGTGCCCAGACAAAATGCCGGCTGGCGGTGGGATTTACCGGCGGGAGCTGTCAGGAAAATCAGGCCTGCTCCGTTTTGGGCCCCCAAGAGACTGCAGAGCTGCAAAATGAGCTAGAGGATGGAGTGACGACAACCCCAACCACGAGACGGCTCTCCAACAAACCCCATCTGTCAACACCTGCCCGTCTACTCTCACACTCCCCTCTCTGCCGCATATATATATCTGTGTGTTTTGTGTGTGTGTGTGTGTGTGTGTGTGTGTGTGTGTGTGTGTGTGTGTGATGATCCTCTCTCTCTGCCATATGCACTAAAAAGAGTGTGTGTCTGGGAAGCACTAATCCTCTCGTTTATCTCTACAGCAGAGCACATTTTAGCAATAATTACATCAGTTAAGCAGAATGAATTTAGCTAATAACAGGAGCAAATGGGATCACACAAAAGCCTTGCACATCACCCACACTCTACCCACAGACACAGAGACAGACACAGACAGACAGACAGAGAGCCACACACACACACACACACTGCTCTTGCTGTGACACTGAGCTGAATGGCAGACAGCCACTCCACAGGGCACTTCCCTTCATCTCTGACCACGCCCAGTTCAGACCCTCCATCACGGCGTGAGCCCCCCCCGGGCGAGTTGGAGACAGACCACAGCGCTTTGAAGATGAAAAACTGCTGATGGATCTGGTTGTGCCCGTGACAGGGTGAGACCTGCTATCTACTTATGTGAAAGAGCATGAGAGAATATTCATCCCTTGATGAAGAAAGAATGGGGTGCATTACCAATAAAACCTGATTCTAAATGAGCACAAGCATAGGAAAACTTATAAAATGCTGTCACTCTCATGTAGTGAAATATTATGTGATCTAACGTTTGAATACAATTAAATTTGGTCGGGGGGAGGGGGGGGGGGGTCCAAAAGCCCTTCCTGAAAAGGAAAGAGGAATAAAGACTCACCTAATGATGCTCTTATAGTTCTGCAAAGATGGTTTTCACTGAGTCAAAGGTGCCCCAAAAACACTAATTAGAAAATATTTTACCAGATTGATTAGGCTTCATTACAAAAATTCAATCTTGCAGATAGGTGGGCAATGACAATTCCAAATGACTTAATAACTGTCACTGTTTCACTTGTTCACGTGGACCAATTCTGACAAATCAAATGTCTTCAACAAGATGGAGGACAGTCAGCTGGTAAATACATACTCAGTAACATGTTATGAGAGAATAACTACGCATTTGCTGAGATTAATATGGTGAATTGTCCTTCATTTTAAATGCAAGCTGAGGGAAGGATAGTGTTTCTCTTGCACTATTATCAGGAGTTTAGTAGTCACTGACATTAATGAAAAAATACTGTGCATGAATCGAGAAATGTGATACTTGCTGAAATTTGTTGGCTACAGAAAAGGGTGCCGCACACCAGCTGTTGAATGGAATGCCCCGTTTGTCTCCTGTCCGTTGCTCCATGTTTATTGCCTCCCCTGAATGATATGGTAACTTCCCACTAACCTTATAATATCTGGTTACACATTCAGTCTGTTATTGTGAACGTTTCAAACCACGGTCTCCTTTCTTCAGTTTGTCATTGTGTTATCTTCCTCTTTGCAGGACATTGTTTACAGCAACAATGCCCTTACCCCTTGCTGTGGTTAAATCGGCCTCGGCCCTCTTTTCAGTTATTTTGCAATCACAGGGGTTTCAGAAAAGTTCTGCTAACTGAAATTCCAGGCCTCTATTTGTGCCGAGACTAATGTCTAAAGTGAATAGACGGCAGCCATTTACAAGAAAGATCCTTATTATTACTATTGTGATGTTGTAAAAAGGAAAAATGTCTTCTCATTCATAATCATAATCTCGTAACTGTAACTCATAATCTTTGATAGGGAGTTTGAACATTATAATTAGACTTCCTTCCATCATAGAAGCTCACAGTTTTATAGTGTTAACCCTTGGATGAATCACCTTCATGTGCCCAAGACAGTCTCTAGCCTTTGTGGTAGTCAGGGAATACAGTTGAACTATTGGCTACCAGTCTTGTTAATGAAGGCATCATTGGTTCAGGCAGTATTCTCCTCATGAGGATTTACTGTTCCACTGACCCCAGTGTTTAAGAGAAGTATGTCCCCGAAAGGACTTTCAGGCAAAACAAAGTACTTTTTGTGAAGGGTAACATTAAACTTCTAAATCACCCTGTGGACAAATTATAGGGTAACACTATATGAGATTTGAGTGCTTCAGATATCATTTTGATAATACATTTAGACTCCGGAGCATATGAACAAGATCTCCAGTTGCTATCTTACACCTCTGGCTTATAGCTGACATACAATTGTTGAATACATGCAACCTCTGTCAGGTGCAATATGTTTTATGTAAAAAATATTACAAATATTACATGCCAGTAACTTGCTGTATAGGAGTTTCTCACGTGGGGATTCGGGTGAAACAAACCGAAATATTCTTGAGGCGCTCCTTTTCATCCCGTGTCAAATGGGGGCTGGGGAGAGAGTGAGAGGGAGGTGGGGGAGAGGTAAGGAAGGAGGTGGGGGAGAGAGAGAGAGAGGGAGGGAGGTGGGAGGAGAAGTAAGGAGGGAAAAGTACCAGAGCACAGTGTGCAGTTGGCAGTGTGACATATGCAGCCTAAGCAGGAACAGACCATGGAAGCGTGTGGCCATGAAGGGGATCCGAGACTGTCCCAGCCCAATTACAGCACGACCACTAACACAGCAGCAAGGACAGGCCTGTGGCTGCAAACTACGCTCCATTTCAGCGCTCGATTCGCGAGCAGTACACGCTAAACACACAAAAATCCTATTTCACCACAATCAGGACTTTCTATCCTTGGAACAAGCAGATAGTCACCCTCATGTGAACGAAGCTGTCGGGGGGATTTGGAGACTAGCTAAATGAGCCCATTTTAAGCCCTCCAGGTCAACAGCTGCATTTGTGCATCTATTTCCAAGGGCTTCACGCGGGGGTGACACAAACATACTGCGAAGTTACGGGCAGCACGCTGTTCGATCCACATGCAGGCCTCCGAGCGCTAAAGGATGCCAGACGCTGTGGGCGTGCCGGGGGGTAAATCTGCACAGCCAGTGTTACCTGGTGCCAAGGCGTCTGTTTCCGCTGGTAACTTTCCTCTGCCTCCCGCAGACCGCAACAGTGCAGGTCCGCCTTAGCTGCAGTGATGTCATCGGCCATGCAGGGGCAGACCCGGCACTAGGATAACTGAGCTATGGAAACAACATTCTCTGCCATCAAGGTAATGTTTTACACAGACCACAGAACAAATGGAATGGTAGACATTGACGGGAGAGCTGTGTAAGTTGCCTCGTTCATTTCCTGGCCCACAGTCTCGCTGGGGCCGACTGTTCAGACCCTGCTAACCCGCTGTGCCGTGTTTACTGTGCTACTGTGTGGAGCATTTAGTAACATGGGCCACTTCACCTGCACACCTCTCGCGTGTCTCACTGCGACTGTAACATTCTGATCTTCTGATGCAGAACGGCTGTCACTCCCCATGATGTACCTTTTGAAATGAAAGATTGATGAGAGAGAAACCCCAGGACAGCTGTAAATCCACTGCCACGCCCTCCCACACACTGAGAAACGTGTCAGATGACATGAGCTCCACCCCTTTCTCAAGGCATAAGGAAACAGCACTGCCCAATGAGAGGGCGCAGGAACGCAGTGAGAACGCAACACAAGCACACTAAGAACACACTGCAAACATGTTACTAAAACTGTGTCTGTACCCCCCCACCCCCAACAGGCATAGATTTTGGGTACCCTGCATCCCA